>PVIY010010075.1:36204-70177 GCA_004026745.1 Myrmecophaga tridactyla | reverse complement strand
GAGAATGTCCCAAAACCAATGAAAGTTACCACACCAGTGATTCAAGAAAATCCAATAAATCCACACTTAGACATATCACAATTAAACTACCATACTTCAAAGTCAAAGGGAACAGAAAAGGTAAAATATTATTATCAGAGGAATGAATGATGATAGCTGACTTCTCATCAGCAACCTCTAAGCCAGATGACAATGGACACATGTCTTTCCTTTACAGAAAGGAGTGATTACCTTAGAATTCTATACGTAACAAAAAATTTATTTGAAGAACAAGGGAGAAAGGATTTCCACTTCTGCTGACAGTGGACTAGGTAAAGATAACTTATAAAACTAGCAAAATTTTTTAAAAATTAAAAAAACATTTTTGACATATTAGCCAGGTAATAACATAGTAAGGAACTGCCAGACTAAGATTCAGGAAAGAAAGGAAATCTAAAAATGAGACCAGTACTTGGGGCCACTTTTCACCAGGGGTTATTGCTGATTTGGAAGAGAAGTGAGAAATTAAACCATGTTTTGATAGCTCTTTGGGACCAGCAGGCGAAAGCATTTGTTCAGGACCCACCAACAAACTATTCCTCATTGTGTACTGGGACCCCACTGGACTGTACCTGCAGAGTGGGTGCAGACAGGCTTCAAGCCATCTGGGCAGACCAAGTTATCTTATGTTCTGAAACTGAATTAAGATGACCACAAACTGCTGGTGATACAGATATCTGGCAGAAACACATAAAATGTATCTTTGGCAAAAGATAACCACTTTAGGCCTCAAACTATTTTCAAAAATAATTTTTAAACAAATGTCCAGCACACAAAGTCAACTAGGCAGATGGAGAGAAAGCAGAAAAGAGAACACGCATTAACAACAGACACTACGGCTTCGGCCTTGCTCCCTCTAAGATGACTCACTCTGGGAGAAGCCAATGGCCAAGACGCCCTGTGAAGAGGCTCATGTGACATGGACCCAAATCTTCATGCCACAGGCATGTGCATAAATCTGGAAGCACCAACGGCAGCCAGCATCTTGAATGCAAGATTCTGAGTCAGAACGACCAAGCCAAGCTGCTCTCAAAGTCCTGACCACAGAAACTATAAGATAATGAACACTGTTTTAAGCCAATAAGTTTGGGGTAATTTGTTATGCAGCAATAGAAAACTAAAACAGCCTCCCACAGAAACTCCCACCCACATGCAGCAGGTGATATGTAAAAGAATGTTTAAAGCAGCATTGCTCATCTTAGCATAAAACTAAAAAAGATCCAAATTAACCTTCAGCAGATCAGATAAATAAACTCTGGTATATTCTCCAATGAAGTAGTACATAGCAATAAAATGAATGATAAACAGTCATATGCTCTCAACATGGCTGAATATCCTAAACATACTATTGCATGAATAAAGCAAGTAAAAGAAAAATACACACAATATAATTGCATTTATATAAAGTTCACAAACTAAAACATTAAACAATCTATCTTTTAGGAATAGATTATCACAAAGGGATGATTATTACAAAAAATCAAAATAATGGTTACCTACGGGCAAAGGAAAGAGGTAGAAGTGCAAGATTTCATGATATTGGTGATGTTCTTTTCTTAATTTGTGTTGTGGTATACAAAGAGATTTGCTTTATTACTATTTAAAGTGCACAAAGAAATGCATACACTTTACTGCATATATGACATATTTCACAAAAGAAATGGAGTTAGCAACAACGTAAAGCAAGATAATGTCTTTTAAAGGCAGACAACAAAAAAACAGGTGATAATGACATAGGTCAGGAATATATGGAGGATTAAGATATTAAAATGTTCAAACTATTTGACCCCTTCCATTTTGTAAAGAAAGGCTTTTCCAATGCCCTGGGCCTAGAAAGAATTATATTTGTGCTTCTGTTATTTGTATCTACTTATGCATGTCTCTTATTTCCCAAAAACATGTCCTATAAAGCCTCCGCAGCACCCCCAAGGCTGCCCTACACAAAGAAATACACAACAAGTATTTGTCAAAGAACTGCAAGATTGAAATTAGAAGTATAAAGAAATTTTCATATCGACTGTTACTAAGAAAGATTAGGGGGAAAAAAATAAGGAAATTGAGATACTCTTGGGAAGAAAGCTAAAAGTATAAAGATAAACTGTTGTCTGACCAAATATGCAATAAGATATCAAAGGGATTGCAATCCTAGGCCAGACGTCACAAAAAAGAATTAAGTTGACATTTTGAGTAGTCATCCTTCAATTCAACTGACAGCCTGAATATGGCCAATCAATTTTCATTAGAGTTTCCCACAGTGGCCTTGGCATTTATACACCAGTTTTTCCCCCAGGACATTCCTCGGAAGTTGCTGCCTTAATCTAGGGACAGACACTGAGCACAGGCTTTCTTTGCTGATCCGCCAGCATTCATAGAGCCTCTGCTGTAGGCCAGCAAGGTTTTAGTTCCAGCAAGGAAGAAGGAAATAGCAGGAGAGGCACCCGTTCTCAGTCTAGAAGGAAAAGTAGCTGTGAAATGGACCAATTGCATGTTCCAATGCTTTGATAGGACAATGCATGGTCCAGGTATGCCGAGTGTTGAGAACAACACTCAGCCTAGAGTGAGTTCTGATTCTTGCCTTCCAAAGCAGTCTCCCCAGTTTTCATGTGCATGCCTAACTCTGCCTTCAAAAGTTCTTTCAAACACCATCTTTTCAAAGAGGTCTACTCTCACAGCCTATTTTAAATTGCAACTCCCTTTTCCCTATCCCCTTTCTAACAGGCTATAAAATTTACATATTAGATTGATTGTAGATTGCCTAGGCCTCCTCGTAAGAATGTTAGCTCCCAAGGGCCGAGATTTGTGTCTGTTGTTCATGGCGGTATCTCTCCCAAGAGTCTAGAACGGACGTGCCTGACACATAGAAGATGCTCAGTACTTTTTAAATAAATCTATGCACAAGGATAAGTTGGACATCGCCAGGGGAAGGGGCCTGAAGGGCAGGGCCTTTGAAAGATGAAATGTAAATTTTCTTAGCAAAGAGAAAGCACCCAGCCAGGGACCCCTGCGCTTATTCGTTCCACATTCATGTCCCTGATGCTATCCTAAATGCAGGGGGTTGCAAAGATCAATAACTATGGCCCATGCCCTCAGAGAGTGTTATGGCCACGACCAAAAAAAAAAAAAAAAAGATCAAGAAAGGGCTAACTGGTGCCCTCCCCTGGCCACTCACTCTAGCTTCTTGAACCTCTCTCTGCCGGCGGCCACGTATCTGCCCCCTTGCTGGAGACCGCCCAGCTCCTGGACCTGGTGCCCGGAGGTGGGCGTGTAGAGCCGCCGCACGCCAAAGGGCACCTCCATCTCCTCGTTCAGCTGGTCCAAGAAGACCTCGAAGGACGCCATCCGCCGCCGGCTGCAGACGAACTTTTTGCCCACGTAATACTGGTCCCCGTTGCGGTACACCAGGATCGTCTTGGCAGGGGTGGTGTCTATCAAGGTGTAGGGTGCGTGGGTGCCCATGTCGGGCCTGGACGGGGGCGCGAGGACGGTGGGCGACGTTCCACCTGCTCCTCGGCATGGACGCCCGAGGGGCCCTGCCTCTCGCAGCCCCCGCCGCCCAGCCAGGCCAGACGCCGACCAGAAGTGGGGTGCAGAAGGGGTCTCCTGCAGTCGATGGAGCTGGGATTGTTTCTCCCCCTCTTCTCTGAGCCCCGAGAGCAGGGCGAGGGCGACACCCGGCCGAGACCCGGCAGCCGTCGTGTCCCTGGCGGCGGCACTGCAGTCTCTGCGGGAGCCGGGGAGGCGCCGCCCGGCTGCCACCGCCGCCAGGGGCTCTGGTGGGGGGACACCGGGATTGGGGCTGCTCCCGGCCGCCCCCCGCGGCCCCTGTGTTGACGTGGCCACCAGGCAATTGTGACCGCTGCCCTCGGCCTGTCTAGGAGAGGAGCTGTCTGCAAGCCGGGTGGAGGTGCTTGGGGTCGGCAGTCCCAGGGGAGAAGACAGAGCTAGAGGTGGAAGCTCCCGCGGAAGCGTCAGAAATAGAAACCATAGGCTGGGATGGGGGGACAAGAAATGAAAGGGGGCAGAGCGTCAAGCGTGCACCGCCCCCCTCTCCCATGCAACACTTTCCACGAGTAGCGCCCCCTGTGGCTGGCGGACTCCTGTGGGAGGGATGGACCAGAGGGGCTGGGAAAGGGAATCAGGAGTACCTTCAGAAGCAAAACTAGGTCAGTTTCCTGCCTAGGGAAGGTGATTGAGCTCTCTGTGCCCCATTTTCTTTGTCTGTTCGATAGGGAGTATTTGATCTCTTCAGCGCAAAAAACTTCTAGGATTCCTGGCTTGGAGTGGGTAATTTGTACGTTTTCCACCAAAAGAGGAATTGTCCACAGAATGAGAAAATGAGGTTGCTAGTAGCAGCTTGCTCATGGTATCTAAAAGGTTTAAAATTGAGAATGCTTCCCCATTTGGGGGCAGAGCCATTCAAGGGATGTATGACCTTGGGAATTTCATTCTTATTATGGTTAAGGATGGGACCTTATGTTGAGCTAAGACAATGAATAATTCTAGAAATACATTTCCCCGATAGTTTTAATGGGCTTAAAAATTCTTTAAAACAGTAGACTCTATTACTTGTTGAATCTACATACAAAAGGTACAGAATATTGATATTATAAACCATCAATATTTTGTAGTGGTAAAATAAAGGTAGACATCTTCTACCATTCACCGCCAGAGCCAATTTTTAAACTATCTACATAGTGACATCGAATACAGACATCAGTTTGTGAGAGTGATCATTTTATTAAATCACTGGGAATTATATTAATCTTAAAAAAGACTGATTGCTAGAAACTTCTTAAGATTCACGTGTTCAAAGCAATTCAGAAGAAGAATGTTACTGTTTGCTAATATTTAACCAAGGCAGGGATTCTGTATGTGTTTAAAGGTTTGCTTTGAACCCGGGTTTAACTGAGAATCTCATCATGGGCTTTTCTCTTGACCGCAGGAGGCAGATGGAGCTGGGGAAGCCGTTGAGCCGAAGGCGACTCACTCCTCCATCTGGGGCGATGGTGAACCTGGCGTGGGTAATAACATCTTGGAGCTCCAGTGTTAGGCTGTCGAACAGGTGACTTTGGTTCGGGAATAGCTGAAAGAAAGGTAAATGCAGAGCACCTTTATTATTACATACTGTGCATGGCCCAAATGAGCCTACTCACAAATACAACCCATTGGCTTGGATTTATATTAAGGGCTTTAAAAATAAATGTTATTAACTGAACATTCAGCTTACTAGAGAGATATGCTGATGGAGAAAGGATGGCCAAATAATTCTGACATTTATATGCAGGTCCCTATGATGCTTATTGTTTTTAATAACAAATTAATTAGACAAACTGATGAGAAAAAAAAAAGAAGAGGGTATCTTCATGTCTCCCAGAGGACATTAGCCATCATTAATCTGAAGCAAGCTTCATCCTCCGTTACATTGGATGTTCACTTCCTATTTGTTCAAAGAAGATATTTCTGTACCATCTCAGAACATCCATTATGTAGGTGCATATGCCATTATAGCTTTAGATATGCTGAGTTGCCCCTTCTAGAAAGTGGGATATAGCAGAAACTTTTTTCCATAGATGTATTCTTGGCATATGAGATGGTGTTTAAAACAAAATTTGATTGTTAGAAATTCAAATCTGTGAACAAATAGAACCTATCATATTACAATATAAATACACTAATAAGGGTTTTTAAAACGCATTCATTTTTCTGTTAAAGCATGCAGAAGATTTGGAGTTATGTTATAACCCATCAAGCATTAATTTGAATGAAATAGGACATAGAGGGCCAACCTGCACAGCTTCCTGTACCACACTAACCTTTGTGACCGGAAGCAGCGGTTTCCATTTATGGGCTGGAAGATTCCATTTTTCCTTAATCATGTCTTCTTCCTCCTGAGTTGTCAGGATACAGCCATCAAGTTTACAGTTGTCAGGAGAATTGCCTATTGGAACATAATAGGCAATTTGCCCTCTATATCATTTACATTCAGCACAGTGTGGCTTATAGGCACCAGCCTTTTTATTTTTTAATCAGAGCAAAACACACAGCAATGAGAAAATCATCATTCTTTCTAAGCAAAGGTATGAAATATGTGAAGGAAGGAGCATACCAATTTGTGATGAAATTGGATTTTCTCCTGAAATTGATAAGTATCTGCTTTTCAGAAGAATCAGAAATGGCCTAACATATGTTAACGGACTGGAACATTTGAGTTTGAATGAATAGTATTCGCACTTTGAAAATTGAATATATTTGAAAAAGTTCCTAGATTACAGATTCAATTACTTGCATACTGCGATGTGGCTCATCTGAAATTATTATGAAGTTGAAAATATTTTCCTTCTGGCATATTTTGTAGTGCAACAATAAAAAAAAAAAAATACTGAGCTAAGCTAACCAGCACTTAGCACCAATCAAAGGCAATGTATTGAAGGGTTTCTAAGTATTATCTAGAAGCTTACGAAGTGCTGAGTGTCTCTCCTCTCTTTGGAATTTAATAGAAGCAAAATGTTCACGGTGGGGATAGTGGGTTGAGGAACTTAAGTAAAGGGTCCCAACATTCTTTGTAAGGAGAATCCATAAGAGTTTCTCAAGACTTTAAGATCAACAGATGAGGGATTGCTTATCAAGAACCCTAGAAGAAGAGGAAGTACTTTGCTCTCATGTCCCCTTTTGTGGTTTGTCTCTTTAAAGAGTCTCCGAGGTGGGGTGGGCACACTCCTAATAATGTACATAAAAATCCAAAGAATGCAGGAAGAAACCAGTAGAACTACTTTTTCTGTTTCTTTTAAATAAAAATATATCTATATAGTTTGGGAATTGTAGGAAGATGACAGAGTAAGAAGCTCCAGGAATCAGTCCCTCTACCAGAACAACTATGAAACAGGCAGGAACTGTCTGAATCAGCTATTAGAAGACTTGGGGGTTCAGTAGAACACTGTACAGCATCCAGGGAAGAATGGGAGGAAGAGACTGTAAATTACAGTAAATATCAGTGAATTGTTCTCTCCATGCAGCAGTTACCTTTGCCCAGCCTTCATACCCACAGCAGGCAGCAAAAATATGAATCTACACTACCACAATTTTTTTCAGAAGTGATTAATCAGTCATGAGATACATAATCCAATATTTGACAAAACTGACCTAACAATCATAAAACTTTAGCAACCTCTTTTTTTTTTTTACATGGGCAGGCACCGGGAATCAAACCCGGGTCCTCTGGCATGGCAGGCGAGCATTCTTGCCTGCTGAGCTACTATGGCCCACCCAGCAACCTCTTTTAAAGTTGCTTAATATAATGGCACATATATATTCCATAAGAATATTTGGGGCTACTCATCCAAATATTTGTTTTTACTAATAGGAGTGCACAATTTTTTAAAATATGTCAAGCACTACTTTAAAAATCAAACCTAGGAAAGAAACGGCCACCCCCAGTCAATCTATTTAGGATTTCTTCCCTGTAAGAAGATACCTATTCATCCTTGTTTTTCTCTTCACATAATCAAGGAATACGTATAGGCACTTTCCAAATTGGATTCAGAGCCTCTCTAGTGAAAAGCCTTACATCATCATAGAACTTGGTATGACTTTTGGGGTGATCCAGTCCAACTCTGACATTTCATAAAAGGGGTAAACTAGAGTACAGAGACATAAATTAACTCGCTCAAAATTATACAGCTGATGAGTGGGAAAGCCGAGTCCAAAGCTCATGTTCCAAATTCCATTCCCAAAGTGGTCTCACCATGCCATAGGGCCATGTTACCTTTAAGATCAGCCCAGCTGTGCTCATTCTAACTTTTTTTATGTTGTAAAGGGGTGTCAGTAATATGAGATGAGGAATAGGACTGGTTGATATTCTTGGAGAGACTGGCCCTTCTGGGTTTCAGGACTTATCTGGCCTAGGAGCTATTTGTTTTTGAATGAACTCTTCTAGGCCAAGAATTTTTTTTTTTCTTCTCTGTCTGTTGAAATTTTCAATGAGTAGAATGCTAATAAAGGTAATTATAATATTCTATTGGGTAGATTCTGTTTCAGATCTGCCGTCTTAGTTGCCATTTGTATAAAATGATATTTATAAAAAGGTTATCAACTGAAAAAAAAGATCAGCCCAAATTATAAAGAATTTCCTAATGCCTTTACATTTACCTTTAAAGTATTTTGTATCTACTTCAATTTGAGTTATTACTCCAGGATGTGCCAATCGGAAAACTGCCCATTCACAACCCGGAATCAGGAGAATGCCATTCTCATCATTCTGAAATTATAAAAAAAAAAAAAAAAAAAGGTAGCCCAATTCAGAGTTATTCAACAAAACAATCCTAAAAGCAAGCAGGTGAAAAATATTGATGTTACACTTGTGTTATTTCTTACTATAAAAGAATGTTTCTTATTACCTGATTTGTAAATTATTTTGTGGCAAGTACTGCCTCTTTGCTAACATTACTTAAATGTGTTGTGCTGACTTCATGAATTTATTGTGAGCTTGGTAATTTTTATAAATATCTTTTATGATTTTCTTTGCATTATAAATTCATGTAAAGTGTTGTACACAAAAGGATCTTTAATCCAACCCATTGGTCCTCTAATCAATTTGTTTTGATCTCTCAAAGTAGATCATTCCTTGATCAAATCTATATCAATATCTGACCTGTCTCCAAATTTTAGTTTCTATTCTAGAAAGGAGAGTTTATTCATTTATATCTAGAAGCACTAAATGAAATGGAATCTAACCCAAGAAAGGGGTGTTTAAAACTGTGCTTTCAGTGGAACTTGCAAACTGAAAGGTGTTTTGTTTTCCTTATGTCAATTTAGTTACTGACCAAATAAATTAAACAGCTGCATGGACCCTAGAGCACCCTTTCAGTCACAAATTCACAAAAAAGCGTTCATCCAGCCATACACAGATATGCAACGATATTAAATCAGTGTTTTATCTCCAGATCTACCAGCAAATTTATTTGTAGCTTTTTATGTCATTAAATTTTAGATCTTTTTGTTTCTTTACTAATGAAGCAGCAGAATGTCCCATTAATGTATAGGGTACTTGGCAATAACTAGCATGTTTATCCTTCTGGTTCTTTGCCCAGATACTACAGTGAAGTAGTAGGAAATTTGGAAAACCTATAGAGAAATAACATAAGATGCTTCTAAAATAAGCAAAAATTTCCTTGATTTAAAATGAAAAAAAAACTTTAAAAAATAATTTTTAGAAAACCTTTAAACTATATTTGATTTTAATTTCTTACTTCTAATATTGGTGGCCTGTCCAATCTTCTTGCAGTTTCCCAACCATCTGCCATAGACTTTGCCTTGCCAACTCCTACAGAAAAATAACATCATTTAACTATATATCATATGATTTTATTTTAAATGTGAGAGGAAATCTATTGATGTAATTAAGTTGCAGATCCCAGTACCTGAGCACTCCTATGTAAATTAGTTTAATTAAAGTTAATGTGCTGGTTTGAAATGATGTATGTACCCTAGAAAAGCCTGATTTTAATCCTAATCCCATTTTGTAAAGGCAGCTGTTTCTTCTAATCCCTATTCAGTATTGTATGTTTGAAACTGTAATTAGATCATCTCCCTGGTGATGTGATTTAATCAAGAGTAGTTGTTAAACTGGATTAGGTAGAGGCGTGTCTCCACCTATTTGAGTGGGTCTTGATTAGCTCCTGAAGTCCTATAAAAGAGGAAACATTTTTGAGAATGAGAGATTCGGAGAGAGCAGAGAATGTTGTAGCACCAAGAAGCAGAGTCCACCAGCCAGCAACCTTTGAAGATGAAGAAGGAAAACTGCCCCCCAGGGAGCTTCATGAAATAGGAAACCAGGAGAGAAAGCTAGCAGATGACGCCGTGTTCGCCATGTGCCTTTCCAGCCGAGAGAGAAGCCCTGACTGTGTTCGCCATGTGCCTTCTCACTTGAGAGACAGACCCTGAACTTCATCAGCCTTCTTGAACCAAGGTATCTTTCCCTGGATGCCTGTGATGGGACCATTTCTATAGATTTGCTTTAATTGGGACATTTTCTCAACCTTAGAACTGTAAACTAGAAACTTATTAAATTCCTCTTTTTACAAGCCATTCTGTTTCTGGTATATTGCATTCTGGCAGCTAGCAAACTAGAACAGTTAATGTTTCAGTAAATTCACATACAGCCATAAGATTAATAAATTTTACTTTTCCTTTTAAAGCAAATACTTAAGCCAAAATGAGGAAGGAAAACTATTAATGTTGCCTTGCTTCGTGTCATAAAGACATCAAATCAGGTATATAGGAGATTAATCTCATCCACTCCCAGGCTTTGAGATGATCCTCTCCTTTTAAATCATCCCCACTATATTGGGAGGTTAATGCTGGTGCCCCAGATTTCCAAATAAAAACCAGTTCCTTAAACATCATCTTACCTATCATATTGTTTGGGTGCCCAAAATGTGCGTTACTAAATCCTACACAAACACCTCCGTAAGCAATGGCCACTAGGTCTGAAGTTTCCTTGGGGTCGGTCGCAATCCAGTCTTTTTGTCCAGTACCATATACTCTAAGACGTGCAATTCCGCCATCTGAAAAGGAAAAGTGGAGCAATTATTTCGTACTTGGAAAAATGGTTGGACTACAAAGCCCTCATGGCCTTTGCTCACTTCCCAATCTCATCTCATGCTAGACTTCAGCCATACCTGCCTCCTTTCTATTTCTCAAATGCATTAAGCCTGTTGCCCCATGGCGTATGCATCTGGCTTCCCTTTGTGCTGGAATCAGTCTTCCCAGCTCTCCTAAAGACCTGTTAATTCTAATCATTCTTAGGTCTCAACTGAAGTGTCACAGTCTTAGAGAGGCCCCATTATATTCTCCTGCCTGCCCCACCCCAACCCTTCCTGACTCCCCAAGTTGTTTTATCACATCTCCCTGCTTATTTATTCCATAGCTCTTTTAGCACTCTGAGAAATTGGTTTATTCATTTGTTTAAAGTCCTGCTAATATCAGTATCCCAAAACCAGAATATGAAAGCCTTGAAGGCAGGAACAGTTGACCATCATGTTCAGTTCTGTATCATCTTTACTTAGAAAAGGTCCTGGCACATATTAGGGGCTCAAGTTTCTTTATTGAGTGAATAATTCCAGGAAGGTAAAAAAAAATGATTGGCAAATTCACAATAGACATAATGTTTGGTGCCAGAAATAAACAGTGCTAAATCCCACAAAGACTCATACAAGATCCTTATTGTTTTTTATTTTTACAGTGAGGCATTGCTTAGCACTGCAATTGAGAATACAAAAGATTATATTAGCACAATTGAATAGCTGCTGAGAACACAGCAGTCAGAGATTAGGTCTGCAGAGCAGCAAATAGCTACCAAGAGCAACTGACATAACCTGATTCTAACAAAGTGATTTGGTTTTGATTCACTCGAATATTATTTCCTGAGAAGTGGAAGCCAAGCATTTTTTATACAGAAGATGAAAAAAATATCAGAATAATTTACTCAGAGCATGCTACTGAATCTAAGCCCTATTTATTTTTAAATGAAAAGTTTGGTGAAACCAAGTGATTTGAACAACTTCAGAACACTGGCCTTTGTTATTTGCAACAAATAAAACCAGATTGCCATGACATGAAACCCTAGAAAATATACTAGAGGGAGTTATTCAGTAGGAGATAAACTATGAGAATAATTTCACTATCTGGTTCATTGAACAATGTGATTTGCTTTAATAGTATAGAAAATATTTATCTATTGAACATAAAGCTACTTTGACATTTTTAAAAAGTATTCATCTTTACAAGTTAATATCCAGTCTCACATTTAATCAAAATTGTCAGATGATCTCAGAATAACCTCTCAATGCTCTTGGGGTTTCTCATCAAAACAATCCCACTCCTACCTCCATGTGCCACAGCAACCTGAGTATCAACCTCTTTTCCTACCACTTTCTTCCCCTTTTACATGTGGGACCCAGGTGGAATCCTCATGGAGCAGCTAAAGTCACTGCTAAGAGACAGGGGAGGAAAAATCTTTATGCAGGCAAGACCCACATCTCACCAATTAGTCAGTACTGACCCACTGAGAAATTGCTTTTGTGTTCGCCAGAAATTCTCAAGATCTAATCAACCAAAACAGGGCTTCCTCTGAGGAATAGAGGAATAGACTGCCTTTAATCTTCTAAACCCTGTACAAATTAGGTTGGACATGAAATTGCTATTTTGGTAGATCAAAAAATTGTCAAAAAGAATTTTCTTCTGGTTCTAGCTAAATACGTTTGTTATAACACTTATCACTATTTTTATAATTATTTTTCTTATTTGCTTGTCTCCCTTACTGAGTTGTACACTTTGTAGGGCATATACTCTGTTGATTCAATCTAATGGTACATAAATATGGAGTTTTACTCTGTTGCACATACAGAGCTAACTACGGGGCATACACAAACTACCACCCAGACACATGATCCCTGCCTTCTTGAATCCTACAGTTTGTTAGCTCTGTCTTAGTCATTGTCTGGGAAGTTATTGTATTGCCACTGCTCAGTCCCTAGCTCATGATGGGTACACCATAAGTGTTTGTTGAATTAGTAAATGAAAATGTCTAAATTTCACTTGTTGGCTTTGCCCATTTAGTTACTAAAACAGATTTCTCAATGAGAAAGATCAGTAAATATGCTCAGATTTTCACATCTGTGTCCTACTAAAAAGCATGATAACCAGAAATATGTTGTGTCTAAAATAAGGACCAAGAGTTCCACTTCTAGCATGACAGCATGAGGAGGTCTGCAGGCATGCTCCCCACTGAAACTGGTGAAAGATATTTTTTTTTCAAAAAAAACCACACACATTTAAAGTCTCTGGAAGTGGTCCTGGCGGCATACAGCAAATGAGGAAATATTTATTTGAAAAAAATCTACTAAATCTTGGTGAGAATAGCAGGAGTGTGGTGTTTGAACCAAGACCTTCCTCCTCCATCCTCCCACCCACCTCGGTGAGATGGAACCTCCACTCTACACTGATACAGCCAAAACACAGGGTTCCCTCTCCCCCCCAGCTCTTAACAGAGGGCTGCCTTCCCAGGAAGGGCAGGATGTCGGCATTTGTATCCTGCCCAGCTACCCGTTCTGAGGCTAAGTTCCAGATGTTATGACCAAGAGACAGATGTTCCTTTCTACTGCCCACTCCCACTTATGGAAGAATGTTCTAACTTAAGCACGGCACCACTGAGAATACTGGAACCCTGATCACCCTTGCCCTGGACTGTAAAGCTGAGGCTCCCTACAGAGGCAAGCAGAGAAGCCTGAAATACAGCCCCCCCCACCACCACCACCACCAAGCACCCAACTCCTAAAGCAGGAGTCTCACTAAAAGAGATGTCTTGTCTCCATCCCCAACTCCAGAGGGCTGAGGCTCAGAACTTTGTCTAGGGCGAGAAGCAGGCCATAGAATGAAGGGCTCTAAGTCTCTTCCTAAAGTAACTGACTTAAATTTAAAAAACTCTTCTAAAGAACTTATAGCCTAAGGGCATTCTGAAAAACAATACAGGTTGTGGTGAAAAGCAATTAAGAAGAGATTAGTAGATTCATTAGCATGATAAGTGAATACGTAGGCCTGCTAGTTTAACAGCAAGAACTAGGGAAAGAAACACCTACGAAGAATTATTCTGAGATCAGAACAAATCTCAAACATTGCCTTCGTATCTATTCATTCAAAAGAAGAACTCTAGTTTAATGGATCAGTCTGTGGAACAATTGATGCCCAGAGTGGTATTGAAAATAATAGAGCAATCAGCTGGCAACTAGTGGAGCTTACCATCTAAACATGGTCAGGGAAATAGTCACAGAGAGCCCTTCCAAAGCCACTGTCATCCCTGGGGAACTGTGGGCCTCCCCAAGGGGGGTCCCCCTGAATGGCAAAATGAGAGGCCTCACACTGAAGAAGGAAAATAGATTTCATGACAATAATCCAGCTAGTCACTAAACAAGTAATAATCGCAGATCCTGGTGGGAGGGGAGGGGAGGGCAATAGCTGTCCCCAGAGTTGCTGAAATATATTGTGTCCACTTTCCAGAACAAAATTATAAGACATGCAAAGAAACAGAAAAGCATGGCCCATACATGGGGGAAAAGCCAGTGGGAGTGACCAAAGGTTGGAGTTAAGGGACAAAAGATTTCAAAGCAGCAACTATCAATATGTTTAGAGAGCTAAAGGGCGTCATGATTAAAGCAGTATAAGAAAGTATGATGAAACTGTGTCACAAAAAGAGAATATAAATAAAGAGCTAGAAATATCTAAAAAGAAAGAAAAGAAAAGAAAAAGATCCAAATGAAAAATTCACTAAAAATATGACAGATTTGCACTGGCAAAAGAAGATATTAGCAAACCTGAAGATAGATCAATAGAGATTATGCAGTTTGAAAACAAGGAAAAGAGAATGAATAAAAATGAACAGAGCCTTAGAGAAATGTTGGACACCACTAGCACATCAACATCATGTAATGAGTGTGCCAGAAGGAGATGAAAGAGAGAAATGAGCAGAAAAATTATTCAGAAAGATAATACCTGAAAACTTTCCAAATTTATTGAAAAACAGTAACCTAAAAATCCAAATAAGATATATACAAAGAGATCCACAAACATACATATTATAGTAAAAATGCTGGAAACCAAGGACAAGGAAAAAAATCTCGACAGCAGCAAAAGAAAAATGACATCATTTACAAATGGACCACAGTAAAATTAACAGATTATTTCTCTTCAAGAACAATAAAGGAAGTGGTATAATATATTCAGAGTACTCAGCGAAAAAATCTGTCAATGAAGAATCTAAATCCGGTAAAGCTATCTTTCAAAAATGAAGGCAAAAATAAATACATTCCCAAATAAACAAAAACTAAGATAATTTGTCCTAGAAGACCCACCTTAAAAGAAATACTAAAGGAAGTTCTTCAGGATGAAACCAAGTACCCCAGGTGCCAATTCAAATTCACAGACAAAAAACAAAGAGAATTGGTAAAGATAATTATATAATTATTAAAGACAATAAAAGGCATATTTCTTAAATTAAATCAAGTAATTTAATTTAAAAAGCAATTGTATAAAACAATACGTATATAGTGTATTGTTTGGCCTCTAACATATTGAAATGTGATATATTTACCAATAACAGCACAAAGAGATGGGTGAGAGCAAAGTTGTGTTGGGCTAAAAATATGACTCCATATGGTAACTTGAATCCACAGAAATGAATTTAAGAGACCCAGAAATGATAAATAAGGTTAGTAAAACAAAAACCTATAAATATATACTTCTTCTCTGTGCTGGCTTGAAAGGATTATGTGCCCTAAAAAAAGCCATGTTTTATGGAGGCAGCCATTTCTTTTAAACCCTCTTCAGCGCTGTATGTTGGAAACTTGATTAGATTATCTCCACAGAGATGTGGGTCTGCCCTTTCAACATGGGTCTTGATTAGTTTACTGAAATCCTTTGAAAGAGGAAGCATTTTGGAGAAAGCTTCGGAATGATGAGAAAGCCATGAGAATCACAGAGCCCACACAGCCAAATACCTTTGGAGATGAAGAAGGAAAACATCCCCAGGGTAGCTTCATGAAACAAGAAGCCTGGAGAGAAAGCTAGCAGACGTTGCCATGTTCACCAAGTGCCTTTTCAGTTGAGAAAGAAATCCTGAACTTCATCAGTCTTTCTTGAGTGAAGGTAACCTCTTGTTGGTGCCTTAATTTGGACATTTTTATAGACTTGCTTTATTTGGGACATTTTCACAACCATAGAACAGTAAACAGCAAACTAGAACACTTTCCTTTCTTCTTTCAGTTTCTTTAAAAGATATAAAGTTAAAGAAAGTAATAATTATAACAATGAAATGCTGGGTTTGTAACATTTATAGATATAATGTGTAAAGTTATAAATCCCACAAAAAGGGGTAATGGAAATAAAGCTATATAGGAGTAAAGTTTTTATACCTCATTAGAATTAAGATAGTACAATCCGAAGCTGATTCTGTTATATTAAGAAAAGCCCTAGTGCAACCACTAAAGAAATAACTGAAAAACATATAATGAGAAAATCATTAAAGAAATTAAAATGTTACATTAGAAAGCATTTTCTTAATGCAAAAGGAAGCAATAAAAGAAGGACAGAGGAAAAAAGATACGAGACATATAGAAAACAAAAAGCAAAATGGCAGACATAAATCCAACTATAGGAATAATTATATTGAATGTAAATTCAATAAATAATCCTTACAAAAGGCAGAGATTGTCAGATGGAATAAAAAAAATCATGATCCAATGATATATTGCCTAAAGGAGACACACTTTTGATTCAGAGATACAAATAAATTGAAAAAGATACATTATGCAAACAACAACCAAGAGAGAGCTAGATTGGCTATACTAATATTAGACCAAATAGACTTCAAACAAACAAAACAAATTCACTAGAGATAAAGAGGATCATTTTATAATGATAAAAAGGTCAATCCATCAGGAAGATATAATAATTATAAACATACAAGCACCTAAAAACAGAACACCAAAATCCAGGGGGGGAAAAACAACAAAAATAAAGGGAGAAGTAGACAACTCAATAATATTTGGAGACTTCAATACCCACTTTCAATTTTAGATAGAACAACAGGGCAAAAAATCAACAAGGACATAAAAGACTTTATCAATACTGTAAACCAACTAGACCTAACAGACATGCATAGATCTCTCCACCCCACAACAACAGCAGACTATACATTGTTCTCAAGTCCACACAGAACATTCTTCAGGGTAGACCATATGCTAGACCATAAAACAAACCTCAGTAAACTTTACAGAATTGAGGTAATATAAAGTATGTTCTCCAATCACATGGAATGAAGTAAAAAAACAATAAAAAGAAACTTGGAAACTCATAAATGTGTGGAAATTAAACAACCTACTCCTAAATAACCAGTGTGCCAAAGAAAATATCAAAAAGGAAATTAGAAAATAGTTTGAAATAAATGAAAATGAAGATGAAACATATCAAAATGTATGGGATACAGCTAAAAGAGTGTTTTAAAGGAAATTTATGGGTGCAAATGCCTATGTTGAAAAAGAAAGACTTCAACAATCTAAATGTCCACCTTTAGATACTGAAAAGAGAGCAAACAAAACCTAAAGCAAACAGAAGGAATGAAATGAGAAGGATTAGAATGGAAAGAAATTAAAGATTTAAATAAATGGAAAAACATTCCATGTTCAAGGATTGCCAGACTTAATATTGTTAAGATGGCGTTACTTTCCAAATTGATCTACAGATTCAACGAAATCCTTATCAGAATCTCAACTGACTTCTATATGGACATTGACAAGCTGAATCTAAAACTTACACAAATTGCAAAGGACCCAGAATAGCACAGACAATCCTGAAAAAGAAAAACAAAGTAAGAGGACTCTCACCTTCCAATTTCAGAATGTATTACAAAGCAGCAGTAATCAGCACAGTGTAGTACTAGCACAAGGATATATATCAATGGAATAGAATTGATAGTCCCAAAATAAACCCATATATCTATAGTCAATGGTTGCAAAGGCCATTCCATGGGGGGAAAAGTCCCTTCAACAAATGGGTCCTGATCAACTGGAAAGCCATATATAAAAGAATGAAGTTGGACCATTATCTCACATCATATAGAAAAATGAAAACAAAAAGTACTGAAGACCTAAATGTAAAATCTAAAACTATAAGATTCTTTAAAAGAAACCGTAGGTGGAAACCTTCATGACTTTGGATTTGGCAATGAATTTCTAGCTATGACACCAAAAACATGAGCCACAATTGAAAAATAGATGAATTGGAATTCAAAAAGACTTCAAAAGACACTATCAAAAAAAGTCAAAACACAATCCACAGAATGGTAGAAAATATTTGCAAAACATATATCTGATAAGGGGTTTATATCCAAAATATATAAAGAACTCCTATAAGCCAATAATATAAAGTCCCAACATTTAAATGAGCAAAGAATCTGAATAGACATGTCCCAAGAAGATATATAAATGGCCAAAAAGTACATGAAAATATATTTGACATCATTAGTCATCAGGGAAATGCAAATTAAAAGCACAGTAAGATATCACCCTACACCCACTAGGACGGCTATAATCAAAAAGTCAGATAATTACCACCAGGGACTGCCCTGGAGAGAAGCGGGTGGGAATGGGGTAGGAAAAAGAGCACTGAACAAGGAAGGGGGAGGGGAAGTAAGTAAAGTTAATCTACAAAAGCAAATAGCCCCATATTGCCTATTGCTCTTGCCTTCCTCACCTCTGTCCTTGCAAGAGTGCCCACATGTCCTCTTACATACGTTCTCAATAAATTTTCTACATACTTAAAAAGAAGTTAAGTAATAAAGTATTGGCAAAGATGTGGCAAAATCAGAGCTCTCATAGGCTGCTTGACAGAATGTAAAAAATGGCGCAACCACTTTGGAAAACAGTCTGGTAGCTCATCAAATGGTGCAACATAGCTACCATATGACTCAGCAGTGCCACTCCTAGGTATATATCCAAGAGAAATAAAAACATATGTCCGCATAAAAGCATACATGGATGGTCACAGTTGCATTATTCATAAAAACCAAAAGGTGTAAACTACACAAATGTTCATGAATTGATAAAGGGATAAATAAAATATAGTATATCCATACAATGGAATATTATTTGTCCATAAAAAGGGATGAAGTACATGCTACAAGAGAGACAAAACTTGAAAGCATTACGCTAAGTGAAAGAAGCCAATCACAAAAGGTCACTGTGTTAGTTAGATTCAGTTGTCAACTTGGCCAGGTGAGCATACCTAGTCTTGTTGCTGCGGACATAAGCCAACGGTACGTGAACCTCATCTGTTGCCAATTACATCTGCAGTTAGCTAGGAGGCATGTCTGCTGCAATGAGTGACGTTTGGCTTAATTGGCTGGTGCTTAAATGAGAGAACGCAAGGTAGCACAGCCTAAGCAGCTTGGCATTCCTCATCTCAGCACTTGCAGCTCAGCCCAGGCCTTTGGAGATGGAGAAAGAAGTCACCCCGGGGAAAGTTGTTGGAACCCAGGGGCCTGGAGAGAAGACCAGCAGAGACCATCCTGTGCCTTCCATGTAAGAAAGAACCTCAGTGGAAAGTTAGCTGCCTTTCCTCTGAAAAACCAACAAAATAAATCCCCTTTTATTAAAAGCCAATCCGTCTCTGGTGTGTTGCATTCCGGCAGCTAGCAAACTAGAACAGTCACATATTCTATTATTCCATTTACATGAAATGTTAAGAATAGGCAAAGGTATAGAGACAGAAAGCTGATTAGTGGTTGCATAGGACTTGGAGAGAAGAGACGATAAAGGGTAATAGCTAAAAGTTATAGAGTTTCTTTTTGAGGTGATGAAAATATTCTAGAATTGACCATAATGCTGTTGCATGTATCTATAAATATACAAAAAAATTAAACTGTACACTTTAAATGGATGAATTGATGGAATTTTACCATAATAAAGCTATTACAAGAAAATATTTTAAAATAAAATGGGGATTATTTGTGCATACCATTTCAACTGCTAATGAATACACCTGTGAAATAAAAATCATTAGGAGCTATTTCACTAATACAACTTAGTTAAATCACATCCTAATTTATTTGATAGTCTCTCAGTGATTACCTACTGATGAATGAGTTAAAATAAGAATTAGCCAGCACACACTAGTGCAACCTTCTAGAAACCTACAACCTCCAGATGGGTCCCTGCACCAGATAAGTCCTGAAACCTAGAGGGCCTAGCCTCTCCAGAACGTTCCATCTCCCTATCCCATATTAGTGACGGACCCTTCCAAAATGAAAAAGTTAGAATGGCCATAGCCCAAACACCCCTAAAATGAGGAATAGAAGGATCAAAGGTGATAGTGGAGTTTACAGAGAATTTAACAAATGAATATGAATGCTGAATCATTAAATTGATATCTCTTTTAGTCTCCAGTATCTTAGGACAGCTAGAAGTAAAAACCTAAGATTGTGGAATTGTAACCCATGTCAATCTCTGAAATATGCTCTACAACTAATTGTGGTGCTGTGCTTTGAAATTTATTGCTTTTTTGTATATAAGTTATTTTTCACAAAAGAAAAGTCTATTGTAATGATAAATATATATATATATATTTAAGCTTTCTAGCTTCCTATATTCTGGAGCAGCTAGAAGGAAAAAATCTGAGAGGATCGTATTTGTAGCCCATGACCAACTCTGGGATCTGTCCTGTAACTTCTTGTTGAAGAGTGCTTTGGAAACTATTACTTTTTTATTTCTTAGCTTTGTTTATGTGTTATACTATACAATAAAAAAAAGTTTAAAAATAAAATAAAATAAAGAATTAGTGGGCCGACTGCAATGGCTCAGTGACAGAGCTCTCACCTGCCATGCCAGAGACCCAGGTACATTTCCCGGTTCCTGCCCATGCAAAAAAAAAAGAATTAGCCAGTGTGCAAAAGGGGCAAATCATAAATCCTAAAACACTACAGAGATTAGTGGCCAATAGGAAAGGGTGGTTTCATTTTATATTTTTTAAACATGTCAATATAAAATAAACAAGTCATAGAAATGCAGATGGGTGATTGTCACTTACCTGGGAAAATGTTGAGTCTTATATGAGTCCATCTCTGCTGGGAATTGATGGAAAAATAATTGTGACTAGAGCCAGGCTCTCTTGCTTTTAGCTCTGCCATGGGAACCAAGTAATTCCAGCCATTGGACTTTAGCTAGCAATAAATATCACAATGTTAGTGACCTAGTTCTTGGAAAACAATAAATTCTCTCATCCTAGTTACTGCATGAGGCTCAAGGGGTAGAGATACTCCGGAATAAAAGTTAATGATGGATACCTAATGGAACATTTGAATAAAAATACTAATCAAGAGCAAGCCCCAAGCAGATTTAATAATAAACAGAAGACCTGTTTCTTTAACACTGATCCAAATAGTCATTGGATGTAGGCAGCAGGTGGGACGCCCCGGTAGGGAGGGTTAGAAATGAAGAACAATTACATTTCTTCACCGTGAGAATGCTTAGAAAGTGGAAACCAGAATAGTGATGTGAACATTCAAATTAAAACACAGGGCTATCCCCATCGACTACAAGATTTGAAGTAAACTGGTTAGTTTGCACCTTGCAACTATTTTCCCTAGATCAGATCGTCTCAAACTCTCTGGGCAGAAGGACCTGTCTGTTTTGCTGTTGTCATTTATTTCCCATCTGTTACAGATCAACACTTCTGTAAACACAAAAAATACTATGCAAATAATTTAAACATCAACAACAAAATAAAAGAATGTATCCCCAAAGCCCAAATTGCTTAGTATTAAATTCATCAAACATAAAGTTACTCTGTCAAACTGCCATAAAAGAATAAATACTAATTCTGAATTTCTGTATTTATCTTACCTTCTCAGAAAGTAGTAACATTTTGCAGATGGGCACCTGTAACGGACCACATTTTGAGAAGCACTACTCTCAATATTTTAGGGGCCATGAAGTTCCCTCATAAGGGAATTGCAAAAACAACTAATGAAACATTTGTAGGTTCATACCAGATAAGCAAATAAGGTGAGATATGTCAGAATTCAGTGTTCCAAAGAATCAGCTTGCATAACCTGGCATGCAAAGTAAAGTTTCATTGCTGTCCTATCAATCGCTTACAATAATCAATACTGTCTTTAGAGGCATACCTCATCAATAACTTCAAATTCCTCAGGTTTGGCTGCTGCTCCTGTCCTAACTCCTCTTTGTGGGATTTCTGGCAGTTTATCTGAAGTTAAAATTACCGTTTAGAGTTAAAGTTAAAGATCAAAATCAAAGAAACTCTCTTCATAGGCTATATGGGAATTTTCCTTTTGCCAAATAACAATGAAGACATCATTTTTCAAGTCAAAGCACCAGGTAATCAGAGTAATAGAAACACTCATTGAACTTCCTTAATATTTAAAATATTAATGGTCATTTTAAAAATTAGTGCAATAGATTTTATAGTACATTTGCTTGTCAAAATAGTAATTACAGTTTTCAACTTAGGTCAAGGATCAACAAATTAATCACATGACTGGAGTTTTCAAGATAAGGATCAATAAAGTTTTGGAATATTACAAGGTCATTTGCAGAAACACTACTTCCCCAAATGCTATCCTTAGAACTGTTGCTTAGGCGATTCAGAAATGGAAGCACTCACTGACAACTGATGAACAAATTATTCATTCACCATTCATTTGTCGTAATCACTTCCTACTTGTAAAGTAGCATTGTTTGTATAATTATTTAACTTTTCAGGTACCCCAGCTATCTTTGGGGAACAGGGCCCATGCATTTCATTTCTAAAGAGCCTGACACAGTACTATTTACATAAAACGTTCATTATAAATTTGCCAACTGGTATGATTTACCTTCCCTGTATCACGAATATACACACACGTGATTGTACCGTTTCTAAAACATTCTAGGGTCAACATCAGATGGTGACAATTAAAGGGATAAAAACACAAGTCTAACTCACAGAACCTGCCTGAGTCATGAAGTCCAGAGTTCTAAGATGAGGAAAGGAAACCTTTCTGAAACCCTTGGAGCTGCTACACCATTGCATACCCTGGGATAGGGGTGAAATCAGCGCTGGCGCAGCTGGCCCTTCAGGCAGCCCAAATCTGGTACCATATCCTCTGAGGCACCCTAAGGTACAGCCAAACTTGCCCCAGCAACCTGCTCATCAAACCTCATGGTAGTGGTGGGCCACGGTGGCTCAGTGGCAGAGTTCCCGCCTGCCATGCCGGAGACCTGGGTTTGATTCCTGATGCCTGCCCATGTTAAAAAAAAAAAAAACCTCATGGTGGTATGAAGTCCTGCCTCTGAATAAGGCCTGAGGAGTAGGGAAATGATGCGTTTCCGTGGGGCCAAAGAACATTGTTAAGCTGAAAACTAAAAACAGTGTGCTCATTAGAAATCTAAAAGGTCCGAGTTCTAAAGTTCTGTCACATCAAACTGTCATCAAAGTGGCCTTAGGCGAGTTGCTGACCCTGTCTGGGTCTTATCTAGAGTGCAAAATCAGGTATCTGGGCCAGGTGAACCTGATCACTCCATAAATCTCATTCTGTGGGAAAATCAAAGGATCCTAAGGCACCTTCTTCCAAGTTTGCTGCTTGAATTGACATTCGAGGAGCATAATTTCCTAGGAAATAAGAAATATCCACATCGAAACCTCGGATAATTCCTTGTATTCCCAGTTTGATGATACACCAATCATGACCTACATGACATAAAAGCAAAAAGAACTCCATTAGAAATAATACAGTTAACGAACGATGTGATTAGACAGTACTAATAAAGAAAACGAACAATAGAAGGATTACTGTTCTCCCATCACAGAAAAATGTGTATAGGTTAATACTCAACTAATATGATTTTAAGATATTTCATAGTCTGGCCACATGTGACCACCATTCTCCTGCATACCAGAAAATGCAGCAACTTTGGATTCAGAGAGACCAGATTCTAATTCCAAATTGATCACTTACTAGCTGTGTGTCCTTGGCAAATTATTTGACCACTCTGGGCCTCTTTTTCTTCAACCATAAATCCAGAATGGTATGAGTTTCCATTAAGTTTAAATGTGATTATGTGTAACCCAGCACAGTAGGTGCAACATGAAGTTGATTCTCCTGGATACACCATGTTTATTGCCAACTTGGACTGTTTTCCTGTAGCACCCCTGCCCAGAATACCCTCCCTTGTTTTGCCAAAGTCTAAAAACTCTTGAAGTCAGTATGTTATTTTGTTGTTCTTGGATTCTTGCTTTCTGATACAGGCCCACATCAAAATGTCCAATATTTTTAGAATCTAATAACGTCTCAAATATGATAGAAAATTGGAAATATTCTATATTTCTATAATACTTAAGACAGTAGCAAAAATCTAGATATTAGCCTATACCAGGATTATTTCTGTTTTCTAGGCATTCCTTCAACTTTAAAACATGTATTTTGATTGAAGACTTAGGAGTAGCAATGAATACAAATGGCATCTTAAGGTGACATAAAAGTTAGTGTGTGAAGCGGTGTAGAATAGACCTTGGTTCAATTCCCAGCTTATCTTACTAGTTATGTGACCCAGGCTAGGTTAATGAGTCTGTTTCCATAGCCATTACTTCGGGGTAAAAACTCCTGCTTCAGCCAGTTGTGAGAACCGAATTTAAACACGCTTACCAAATAATGTTTGCCACACTGCTTAACAAATATTTGCTCTTCCCACCCACCCATAGCCCTCATCGATTTTTTTCATTTTCCTAACAATGTGTTTCCACCCTCCTTTCTGCCCAGTGGTGCACAAAGAAACAGGGCTCAAACGATCTCTCCTTGACTCCCCGGGGCCTGATGGTCGGGGCATCTTGGATTTCAGAGCAGAGCTCTATTAGAACGGACCACAGACAAAGATGTTTGTTCAAACTGACAAAATATACCAGCTTTCCAACAGCCCCTCTTTTTAAACATTGCAGTGTTGAATGAACTGAGTTTTATTACCTGGAGTCCTTTTCCTTCTGGTCTCCCATCCATCCATCCATTTCCCAAACTCAGTATATTCATGTTCTTTAAAAATTGGGGGGTCGCTCTAAAGCAAACATGTATAACAAGTTCATTATTAACATTCAAATTGGAGCTTGTGATTGCAGCATATTAACTTTGGTCCCAAAAGGACAGAAGGGCAATGCAAACAGGGGCTTATGAGGAGTCCTTAACAGGCAGGAGAGTCTTAGCTTCTGCCTTCTTGCACAGCTAACCCATTCCAGGTGAGAGAACACCTCCCTGTTTTTTGTATCATATTCAGAGCATGAAACAAAACTATTTTTCTAGATATTTATACAGATATTTATATATTTATTTAAAAGTATAAAAAGACATTGGGCAAGTAACGGTGCCTCAGCAGGCAGAGTTCTCGCCTGCCATGCAGGAGACCCGGGTTCCATTCCCGGTGCCTGCCCATGCAAAAAAAACACATTACAAGAATACTCCAATCTTACATATTGTTAATTCTGTAAAGAGAAGGAGTGAGGTGGCATTGAAGTTAGTGATGAGGGGTCTTTTCTGCTTTATCTGTACTATTCTCCTTCAAAAACAATAATACATATTTATTACTTGTATGAGTTTTAAATGCAAAAATAAATATATATATACATATATATAAAGAGAGACCCTCACCCAAGCAGTAAGTACCCCATTCTTTCCCACCCTACTCTATCAATATTCTATTGTTTTTCAAAAAGGAAAAATATATTTATTACTTGTTGACCTTAAATGTTAATGTTTCTCTATTAATAAGGAGGTTTATAAATATATATAAAGTATAAGATATAAGGAATTAGTCCCCCCATTGTCTCTCACCCCACTTCCCAAGCCCACCTCTTCACAGATGACCACTCCTCCACAGCTTGATGTATATTCTTCTAAATATTATTGTATGTACATAAAATATGTCATGGACATTTTGTATTACCACTATATGGAAAGCTACTATTCTTTTAAATAATCACATTCATAGTCTGGGGTAAGCCATAATCTCTTTAGTTTCCTATTGATGAATATTTTAGTGATTTTTTTTTCCCCTCCAAAAGTAGACAGAATGAATATTTTCTATATATCTTTGCCTATTTGTGAAAATAATATGATCTGTGGAAATGCTCAGTGCATATGTATTTAAATATTTCAAAGATGGTATCAATGGTAAAATAAGAGCTTTTCCATTTACTAGCTGTATGACCTAGAACGAGTTACTTAAATTTGCTGCTCTTCATTTTATTTTCTTTTTGTCCTCAGGATTAAGTAAATTAATACATGCACATTGCCTTCACACTGCCATAACGTCAACATGCTCTGGACCCAGCCAGGCCCTGCCTATACAGAGAGTAGCCATTGCACACAGAACAACCTGATGACACCCTAATCATGGTTGAGGACAACCTGTTATTCATTCGACAGGAATCAATTTATAAATTGTTATGAAGCACGACTGGCTGCACACAACTTCCCGCCGTGGAATTTAACTATACGTGCAACTGTATTTATCTCACCACTCACAGTAAAGCCTAACTCCAATATTGGATTTGACAGGGTAGTAGATTTTCAGCAGACATTCAATTTCGTCTCCATATTTTTCCACTTCTTCCCCATATTTTGCAATAATCAAGCCCCACACTTTTAGAATTAGGTTGGTAAAACAGTGTCCAAAAAAATTCAAGATGTGTCAGTTTTCTTCCCAACACAAAAGATGGAATCCATAGTAGACAGAGGGATCCTTATAGGAGGATTTAAGTATTTTCCTTGTAAAGCCATTGCTTTAGATGTTATGTGAAAGTTCTTTGGGTAATACGGTGCAAGCCCAGACAGCCAGCCCACTGAGAACGCATGAAAGAACAGCTTTATTAGATCAGAGAGCCTGGAGGCAGAAAGGGAAGAATGAAGTGGGGAGGGGGCCACTGAGTTTACCTAATCTAGGCTCTTGCAAAGGTCTGAGGAGCAGGTCAGGGCGGGGTGGGGAGAAAGGGGAAAGAGTGCAGTGGGTCCTAGGCTCTTGTCTTTATTGTGACCCAGAGGGGAAGGGTAGAGCTTTCCCTGGATACCAGGGACTGGAAGCTTCCAACTGTACTGCACAAAAAGCAGGAGTGCAAGGGCCATTTGGAAAAGCTGAGGGAAGCTTCTTATGATTCAAACCATGTGGAGAAACAGTCTTGCTAGTACATTATGCAACACAAAAAGGCAAGGGGCCACTTAGATAAGCTAGGGTGGCTCTTATCCAAACCTTATGGAAATGTATCTTTTGCTAGCTGTGATTATGCCCAGGACAGGGCTAGCTGGAGTGTTCACTCAAAAGAGGAACTTATGACTAGATAAAAATGAAGAAGCACCAAATATAATTTCTGTTTTGCCATTACAATCCACCCCATGGTGCTCATCATCATTTTTTAAGATAGCTATGGACTTAGAAATCAAGATATTTAGGGACACATTTAGCCCACACATGATGGTTCAAATGATCAGTCTAAATAAGGGCACCATCATCATAATTAGAACTAGTTTTGTCACTAGTAATTGGAAGGCCTGGCAGAGCCAGTCTCCCAGGTAGAGGAGCTTAGCTATAAGAAAATGTCTCAGGAGGACTTGATAAGAGTGAGGGTTTGGGAGGAATTATATATGTTAACAGAGGTATTGAATATATTATTAATAATGTGCATCTGTTGTTGCATTTTTTTAACTTATACTGGGCTTGCCCTGAGTTGCTGACATACAGGCAACAGGCCATGCTGGTTATAGCACAGAATTCCCACTTCCTTGGCCAGCAGATAGTCCGATGCTAGGCTATGTTCAAAGACTATTTGAGCTCAGGATCTGTTTTTGCATGAGATCCAGGGTCTGGGATAGCATTTGTACCTTCTGGGCTGTCATAGCTGACACCTGTTGATTGCCATAGAGGATATTTGTTTCTTGTTGAAGCTATGTGGTTTAAAGTTTTCAGACTTTAAGTTACCTCATGGGTCCACTGGCAATCCCTGTGGAATATAACTCCAAGTCTAAGTCCCAGAGTTGCAAGCAGGGCTGTTAAGTCCTGTACTCCAACTCCTATAGTAGATTCAAATGGAGGTGAATACTTCTCCAGCAACAAGGTCATGGCCTGGGGCAATGCCACATGAGGAGATAATTGCAACCCAGGGATGGGTATCGCTCCCTAATAGCAATCCATAAAGCGTGGGGAATTTTTGTCATGGGATTTTAAATCCCATTGGTCAGCTCTAGTCATGATATCTTTGTAGATTTTATAAAATGCTTGTCATCATAGAACTCCATGAGTTTTAAAGGGTCCTCTAGAATGAATTCAGCAAGGGTTTGGGCTGCGTGTTGCACGAGAAGAATATGTTTTGTCCATACATATGCCATTTTGGTGTTGATCTTTTTTTTTCGTAGTCTTTCTTTGCAATCTAAGCTCCTGTCTTAGATTGTCCAGCAGGCTGGAGTAGAGGACAATTAGCCATGCAGGTTGAGTTTGATTATACTCATGAGGCCATTGGTGCTGTAGAGAATATTGTTTAGGCTATACCTGGGTTGAGAATCATTTATTCTTTGGTATCAATGGACCCATTTTGATACATAGGTTGGAGAGCTTTTGGTTATTAGCCACACTCAGTGGCATGCTGGGCTCAGGTGTTCAAGAAGCAACAACCAGCCATCTCCTCTGTCCCATCCCTGGGTACCATTTTAGGATGAGCAGAATATTGTTTGGGTATTCCTGTGTTTGCACAGTGTGGTCTTGTAGGTCCGTAAGTAAGCCTATGACCCATGCAGCCAGCAAAAATAACAAAACCCAGAGCTAGCATGAACATTGACATTGTGCCAGTTGGTAAGGACCAGCTTCTAGGGTTGCTACTTGCATCATGACAGCCAGACCTGATGGTGTTTTACTCTTGCTGAGAGATTATATAATGCTTTCTCTCATGGCTTTCTCTATGTCTGGTGTTGGTCAGACCAGGTGTTGTGCTTTGCGGGGATAATGGGCACTCATGGCAGGGTACAAGGAGGCCATTTTTTTATGTGACTGTCATCTACTAGGTGTAGATATTCTGCACCTCTAAAGGTAACCCAGACTTTTCCACTGTTTGGTTTGGAAGCATAATCTCCATTTCCTGGTAGCTCTGTCAGTGATGAAATGTGATCCCATGTAGTTAATATGGCAATGGGAGAAAAGTTTCCCCACTCTGTGGAATGAGATCCCATCTATGTGATGACAAGGCTTAGTTTTAGAGCACAGTTCACAGCTTAACTGTTTAGGCCAGTGATGGACTTAGAGATGATCCCTCTTTATGTGCCCACCCCACCAGGACAGAGGAGCCTCTGATGCCTGAGGTGCAATGGGCCCCATCTACCAGTTGGTAGGAGAAGCTTTGGGGACCTGAGTGAGCAGTCTCTGAGGGACCTGCTGGATATGCCATGTAAAAATGAATTTTAGGTAGTTCTTTACAATGAACTGTAGTGTGTAAGTGATACATGTGTGTAAATAAGTGAGGCTATGAGCTGCTTCCAAATGTGGAGGCCCCATCAAGTGCACTTATTTGTGAGAAAATTATTTTGTCTTCATTTACCTCCCCTGACAGCCTCCACCAGCCCTTTGACCATCATTCAAGAATCTGAAGATTCAGAGATTGGGCAACTGGTGACTCAGGGCATCCTAGAGAGGTAACTGGATCACTTTCATCTCATCCAACTATGCAGACCCTAAACAACCACCCTGGGTAAGGAAGTGTTTGAGGCCATACAGGCCATGAACCTCCAGAAAGCTGCATTAAGTACAATGATAGTGTTGCCATCAGTGAAATATACCAGCTCCCTTTCCATATCAGATAGTTTGTCCCAAGGGCTTGCCCACTTGGCAATAGGAGAGAGCCATGGGAACACCATCACCAGTGCTTCAAGATCTGAGGGCATGGGACTGAGCTAAGGGAAAGCCACATCCATCTTCCTGTAATTTGGAAAGGCCCTGTGTGTTAGGGTTAGCCTTCTTTTGTAGGTACCATTTCCATTTTACCAATGAGGCTTTAGTGGCTATGGGAGCTTCTGCTAGGAATTACCCTTCACCTATGGCATTCTGGGAGTCTGCATGCCCAGGCTGACCAGTTTTGTCCTTGTAAGCACCCCCATTGTTTAGAGTCCAATAAGCAGCCAGTATTTGGCATGCTTAGTCCAAAGACTCCAAGTGATAAATCTGGAGGTCACCAAGGGCTCTAATTTAAAATCTGTCCCCAATGGGATAAAGGGCACGGTGTATGAAATGGGCTATTTTATCTATTCTAAGGTGCATCACTGGGGCTCTCCCAACAGATGTGTACGTGATCTTGTTTATGGGTTGCAATAAGTGAGAGATGTGGGTTGTTGAGCTGGTTTGAAACTGTTATGCATCCCAGAAAAGCCATGCTCTTCAAATCCATTCTTGTGGGTACAGACCTATGGTGGGTGGGACCTTTTGATTAGGTTGTTTCCATGGAGATGTGACCCACCCAACTTAAAGCAGGTCTTAATCCTTTATTGAAATGCTTTATGAGAGGATACAGAGAGCTCAGAGCTCAGAGCTCAGAGACATTTGGAAATGGAGAAAGAAAATGCCCTGGAAGAAGCTAAGAATGAAAGATACACCCAGAGACATTTTGTAAATAGCCATTGAAACCAGAAGCTGGGAGAGAGAGAAGGACCAGCAGACATCCCCATGTGCCTTCCCATGTGACAGAAGAACCCCAGATCCCATAAAACTTTCTTCAGAGTCAAGGTATCTTTCTCTGAATGCCTTAATTTGGACATTCCCATGGTCTTAGAGTTGTAATTTGTAACTTAAAAAAATCCTCATTGAAAAAACCAACCCATTTTTGGTATATTGCATTTCAGCAGCTTTTTTAGCAAACCAAAACAGATTTGGATACCAGAGAAGTGGAGTGCTATGATTTGCCCATTCAAAAAATGCTAGAACAGCATTTTATAAATGGATAAGGGGAAGATTTTGGGAAAATTGTGAGGAACTTGCTCAAAAGGTGCCTTGATTGCTTTCAAGAAACTATTGGTAGAAATATGGACTCTAAAGATACTTCCAATGAGGCCTTGGACAGAAATGATGAATGTGTTATTACCAACTGGAAGAAAGGCAACTCTTGTTTTAAAGTGGCAGAGATGGCAAAATTGAGTACTGGTATTGGATGGAAGGGAGAATTTGAAAGTGACAAGCTGAGGTGTCTAGCTGAGGAAATTTCCAAACTAAATGTGAAAATGGAGCCTGACTTCTCTTTGCAACTTACAGTAAAATGTGAGAGAAAAGAAATAAACAGAGAACTGAACTCTTGAGTAGAAAGAAAATAGAAACTGATAGTTTGGAAAATTCTGAGCTCTTGAAAAATGAGTCCCTAGAGAACACTGCCCCACATGAGAATTTAACCAAACATATGAACCTGGCAGCAATTTCAGTATAAGCCAGAATTGAAAATGGAGTTATCCAGGAAAGATTTGTGGAAAGACCTATTGTCTATTGGTTGGGATCCCTATAAGCTGCATGGAAAACTGGCAAGTTTGTGTGGGACTCGTATAAATGGAGCAACTGCCAATATGAACTAAAAGGGAAAGACTGAAGGAAAAATTACTTTAAAGGCAGAACCATGGAAGCCAAAGTCTGGAGCTAAGACACCTTAGGCCAAGTGAGTGGACCCACCCATGCCCATGGAAAGGGTGAGTTTGCCCCAGAATTTATAGAGGGGAGCCTGGTCTCCCCATAGTTCAGGAAGAGTTTTGCTGCCCCAGGCTTCAGAGAGGATGGAGCACATTTCTCAGGGATTAAGAGAGCCTGGCTGCTACTCCACTATTCTAAAGGGGTTAAGCATGTGTCCTGGAGATGGCAGAGAGTCTAGATGCCACCCAGATGCTTGAGGGGGATGGGGTCAAGAACTAGGTGGTCTCCCCAGTGCTCAGAAATGTTAAAGCCCTCATCCCAATGTTTGGAGAGAGCAGGGCCACTGTGTAAACCCTTGGAGAAGGTGAGAATGCCATACTGTCAAGCTCCAAGGATAAAACATCATTCTTTAAATGACTCTCAGACAATGAAATCTAATGAAGTAGACCCTGAAAATTTTAGGAGCTGTTTGGAACTGTTTAAGAACTTTGGCCCCCAGTTTTCCTCCCAATTTCTCCCTGTGGAAATGAGAACATTTATCCTATGACCGTCCCTCCTTTGTATATTGGAAAGAGATAAATTGTTTTGAATTTCACAGGTCCACAGCCAGAGGAGAATTTTGCCTTAGGACAGCCTGTAGCTGATTTTGATAGGACTTTGTACTTTTTATTTTTTTTCTTCGTATTGTAACTGAAATGGTTTAAGGCTTTGATGATATTGTGATGAAATGAATATATTTTGCATATGGAAAGAAAATGTCTTTTGGGAGTCCAGAGAGTAGAATGTGCTAATTTGAAACTGTTGTGTTCCCCAGAAATCCATGTTCTTCAAATCCATTCTTGTGGGTGCAGACCTATTGTGGGCGGACCTTTTGATTATGTCATTTCCATGGAGATGTGACCCACCAAAATCAAGGTGGGTCTAAATCCTTTACTGGAGTCCTTTATGAAAGGATACCAAGAGCTCAGAGTTAGAGACATTTGGAGATGGAAAAAAAAATGCCCTGAGAGAAGCTGAGAGAGAAAGAAATGTCCAGAGACACTTTGGAGATAGCCACTGAAACCAGAAACCAGGAAAGAGAAAAGGATCAGCAGACATCGCCCTGTGCCCTCCCCTGTAGCAGAGGAATCCCAGATGCCATCAGCCTTTCTTCAGAGTTGAGACATCTTTCTCTGAATGCCTTAATTTGGACATTTCCATGGCCTTAGAATTATAACTTGTAAGTTAATAAATAAATCCCAATTGAAAAAGCCAACCCATTTCTGGTATATTGCATTTCAGCAGCTTTAGCAAACTGAAACAGATGTGTTAATTCCAGGATGTGAACAATCCTCATAAATATTGTGAATGTCTTAGTGGGCTTGTGTTTGATGGTAGTGAAAATCTGGCTACTTTTAATGGACTAGAGTTTTAGGGTCCTTCTATTTTATGGTGTGCTATTGCTCAGCTTCATTTTTTGTAAATGATGTATGTGTTTCTAGGTCCTCTCAGGAGTCCTCTTTAGAGTCACCCCTTAATCAGATGTCAGCTATAAAGTGTCAGTATTAAGCAGTTTTTTAAAGAACATATATTAAGGTCCTGGAAATAGCAGTTAGGATTTTTATTTCTTTCAGGTATTGGCACTGGGTTAAACATGTTGGCCAAGTCAGTCTCAGCAAAGCAATTGCCCATGCACCTGTATGTGTCTTTTAATACTTAGTTGATGTTTAGAATAGGAGCTCTGATGGGCAGGACATGGGCATTGAGTTGGTATAATCATTGGCCAATGAAAGCCTTCATTGGCAGAGGCTTTAAGAACTGGCCCAATAGGACTATTTCATGGGGAAATACCAGGTATAGTGACATCTTTAGGGGAATCTTGTTGAAACCGTATCTTGCTTCAGTCTTATTGTGGTGTTTATCCTCTTGATTGGCAGGGGACGTCCCATAAAGAGGTCCCATTTGGCATGGCCCAACAACAGAGCCAAGGATTTGATCTTATTCTAAGCAACATGTTAAAACATGTGGGTATCAATGTTTTATAGTAAGGAAAGTAAGAACAAAAAGTGCCACCACTTGGGGTAGCTGTTTAGCAAGAATTGTTCCAATAGTCACAACTCCCCAGGGGTTGGGGAATGGGTATTTGATATACAGAAGAAAGAGGTGGGGTGGCCCCCTATAGGATGGTCTCCTGGTCCTGAAAAGCCAGGGTCTGTGATTCTGATGAGTCACCTCACATCTTGCTAATATCTCCACCCCATCCATAACCTTCCTGATAGTACAAGCCTCACCAAAAAGGTTGAGCAAGGCAGCCCAGAAGGTTGAGGGTGGGGAAGGGGTTCACTGTAAGAACATTTTCCATGACTTGGTGCCAAATGAAGCTTTCCCAGAGCCAGAGACAAACTCTGGGTCAATGCTATCTATTGCCATTGTATCATCTCAATCGTCTTAAGTAACAGTCAGGTGTCATTAATTGTTTGCCAGGAGACATCTGCCTTGGTTTTAATACCTGCTATGAATGAGTGTCTTTTTCTTTTCTTTACCTTTTAAGTCAATATAGGATAGGCTCAAAATCTTTAGTGATATCAGCTAATTGCCTCTTATTTCCTCTCTCTCTCTCTCTCTCTCTCTCTCTCTCTCTCTCTCTCTCTCCCTCTCCCTCTCCCTCTCCCTCTCCCTCTCTCCCTCTCTCCCTCTCTCCCTCTCTCTCCCTCCCTCCCTCCCCC
>PVIY010010075.1:0-36104 GCA_004026745.1 Myrmecophaga tridactyla | reverse complement strand
AACTCATTGCCAGAGAAATTTTGGGGAGGGCTCCCTCCATTCTGTCTCAAATTCTGCTGCCTCTCTCTCCAGGGTGTCCCAGTCACCCTCAGAGGGGTTAGAATTCCCAGCACACATGGTTCACTCTGTAGTCCCTGGGGCCAGGGGATGAAAAGCAACAGCAGCAGAGACAGCAGCAACCTGAAGATCACGGATGCTTGCATTCCTTTTGCCATCAGGGCATGATGTTTTTGGGATCAAGAGTGTTCCTCCTCCCTCTGTGCTCTGGAACCCAGGGATGGTATAACATCCTTGGATAAGGTCTGGCAGGCAAAGCTTCGACAGGACATTCAACGGAGGCTCTCACCTTGGCAAGTTCTCCCCCACTGGGCAGACAAAGACACAAAGACCTGGGAATGTCCCCTCCTATTTTATGTGGGCTGCTATATCTTTGCAGAACAATAACCAGTTAATTTATACCTGTGCTCCTTCTGGGGGAACAATAGTGACATGTTCTCTGGAGACACCTCAATTCAGCCTCCTGTCACGCTACTAAGGCAGGTGGCTGAATTGAGGGGTCTCCAGAGAGCCAGCCCATGCATCTCTGCAGGTCCTCGGGCCTTTAACAGAGCTGTAACTTGGAGTGGGTAGCCTAGGCAACACCCCTCAAACACTGAGGGCAGCTGCACAAAGCAGTGCCAAGAAGTGGAAAGTGCTCCACCAGCAAGCAGTAGAGGCTTTCCAAGTGGAATTACTGACGTGGTACAGCTCCTTAGTAAGCCATGAGCAGCATAAAGGCATTCCCACCTGGCCACTGTATCAGTCAGTGGCCAATCACCCTGTTCCCTGTGCCAATTGCTTTAGATGTCATGAGGAAATTCCTTGGGTTATGAAGCGCAAATCCAGCTAGTCAGCCAGCCAGCCAAGAACACATGAAAGGACAGCTTTGTTAAATCAAGGAGCCTGGGGAGGAGCAGGGAGAATGGGGACAGTGGGAGGGTCCGAGACTACCCAACCTTGGCTCCTGCAAGGGTCCCTAGAAGAGGGGGGCAGAGAGATTCTGTGGGTCCCAGGCTCTTGCCTTTATTGTGACACAGAGGGAGGGTGGGGCTTTCCTGTCAATATCAGAGATTTGGAAGTTTCAAACTATAGGGTACTGAAAAGTAAGAATGCAAGGGCCATTTGAAGAAGCTAGACAGCTTAACATCCAAGCCATGTGGAGATAAAAAACTCGTTAGTAAATTTTGCAATACAGGAAAGGGCAAGAGGCCTTTAGGAGAAGAAGTGGCAGAGATCATTAGAGAAGCTAACAGCAGCTCTTAGCATCCAAATCGTGAATAGGTACATGCCTTGGAGGTCAAGGGCAGGCTTCATTCAGAGGGGGAGCTCTTGACTAGGTAAAAATGACAAGGCACCAAATATAATTTCTTATGCACATTACAATGATGTGGTCACAAATTCCTTTGTCAGTTCCCTGCATTTCTCTACCATGTTTTAGCATGAATCAAGTCTGGTTTGCGTATGTTTCTAATGTTCTGACATGCTAATTCACCAGTAAACATAACATCACTCCCACCCCAAATATATGGGTAGATTTTCATTAACACAGCTACATAGATCACTTCTACACCAACCATTTACATTGCAAAACGTCAATTTACAATACCTTTATAAGGTTTTCCGCAGGAGCAAAAAAATCATCTGTTGCAAATAAAATCTAGACAAAGAAAGAAGTAAAGATAAAATAACCATAAATTAAAAACCGTTTTATTTCATTCCCTAGTGAAACATTACGAGATGCAGTAAAAAGAAAACGTGAAATTGCCCGGGGAAGAGAAACAATATGCAATTAAGCCACAATGCTTTTTAAATGTTTAGATTTCATTGCTTGCCTCCTCCTTAATCTTCTCTTCCCCACCCTTTTTTCTTAATACCCTTTACCATCTGGAAGCAAAGTGCTAACTTCTTACACTTGGGAAGCAAATAAACCAACTTTCTTCTTTTCAAGAACCAGACATCAGGCCTATGACTCACAGACACAACAATGACCAAAAAAATACCACACTGGATCTGACTTGTGGTTTAGTCAGCTCAGTATTTTAGCCCCAAACCATGGATGCTCTGTAGGTAGGCTGCTCTGGTAATGTTTCAACCAAAGCGGGACATTGTTTTAGAGTGGAGTGGGGTTCTTCTAGTTGTACCCCAAGAAAACATGTATAAACCATGACTTTCCTGGGCCAAATGGAATATTGGTCTACCTACTTAACCTGGGACACAGTGACTCCTGCACTTTGGAGGCACACTGGGCTGCCTTCTGACTTCAGCCCAGGAAACTTAAAAGGCAGGAGAAGATCTAGCTCTTTGGCCAGCTGCTAGTTGTTTGTGTGACAGAGTGTAGGAGAGTCGCTGCTGTGTTAGGGTTGACCTGCGCCCTGAGAATTTGCCAGAAAGGTGAGTGGACAAAGTGGCGTCACTCCCCTGCTCCAATTGCTTTAACTGTTCATCCGCAGAAACTTCCACAGGGTATGGGGGCTTTTCCTACTTCTCCAGGCCCTTCTTCACTCCCACCACCAACACGTGGTGTCCTCCAGAAACACTAAACCAGCTGAAACATGCTAGGCTCCTCTCTGCTTCAAGCCTTTATCCTCTGTCTGAAATGCCTCTCTCCCCAACTTCTTTGTCTTGCTAGCTCCCTCCCCTGCTTTAAGACCTCTTTAAAGCATCACTTTATCTCTCCTAACTCCTCCTCACCCACCCCCCACAGGGTCGGGCCCTCCCCAGGTTGAAGTAGTTGACAGCACTGAACTGGATTTTCTGTCTGCCTCCCTTGCAGAAGGTAAGTTTCTTGAGGCCAGGGATCAGGTCTTTTATTTCTGTACCACCTTTTGCATATTGCCTGGCCCAAGAGAGACACTCAGCAAGTATCATGAGGCAATTGGAAATCAGTGACATTCTCTCAGCCTGGAAGGGCAAAGACAAAGCTGTGCTTTAGGATCAGTTAGGAAGTGATAGATATCATGAAGAACTGTCACAATAACCAAAACAAAAAGTAATAAGAGCCTAAAGGAAAGAAGAGCCAATTTCAGAGACACCAAAGAGGTAGAGGCTATGGAACTTGACAATATCTGGATGTAAAAAACAAGAGAGAACCCCAAGATGCATCCCATGTGTTTTAGCTGGATGAGGAGGAGATTAGTAGTTCCTTATGATAAAGAGGTCACCCAGAACACAGAGAAGGTTTGAAATGGAAGAGGAGGGGTTAAATTTTAGACAAGTTTAGTAATGACTCCAAGAACCCATAAGTAGATATATCCAGCAGGCAGTGGAATCAGAAAAAAGATGCTAAGGAAGAGAGGTCGGGCTGCAAGGACAGATTTGAGAATTGCATTATTTGGAGCCCTAAGAATGGATCAGACTGTCACTGTAGAAAGAACATAGAAAGAGAAGAGGAAAAGAGCAAAAAACACAACTTGATAAAAATATATATAAATATGTGTGTGAACGTATACATATATATACACATATATACATATATACTTATATATGTACACACACACACATATATATGGCAGGTACCCAGAGAGGAATCAGGGAAAGAGACTATAGACAAGCAACTAGAGACATCAAGGGAGAATCACAATATTGCAGAGGTTTTTAAAGAAGGTGGACAATTAAGACAATGACCACCAACTGATAATGTAAAATTAATATGGCCATTACATGCAAAACAACCATATGCTAAACTAACCTACCCTATACTTGCTTAATCTAGCTTGGTATAATGCCAAATGCAGATTTCATCACTTAGAATATTTGTGACTGGGGAAAGTCACTTATTAATTCTCTGCCATTGGAAAAGGTTCTTAATCTCTCTGACCATCAGTTTTTTCAATGTGTAATTGAAGAGAATATCACCTCATTTGGGGTTATGTTTGTAATGATTAAGTAAAATAATAAATGCAAAGTACTGAGCACAATGCACAGTTTAAAATAGTAGCTTTTCAATATTAAAAGTATGTTGCACTCAATAAATGTGCTAATTTGGACTGTAGGACCAGAGTTTTGAATGAGGCCTGCTTATAACATGGGTAACAGGCCATGCCTGCTGGGATGCATCCATACCTGTGGTTCTCAAAGTGCAGTGCCTCGGAACTTGTTAGGAAAGCAAACTCCTGGACGCCATCCCAGACTTAACTTAATGAGAAGTCTGGGAGTGGGGCTCAGCAATCTGAGTCTGACAAGTTCTCTACATGATTCTCATATCACACTAAAGTTTGATCTACACTGTAAGAAAATACAAAGATGAATAATGAATTGTTTTCATTGGTGCAAAATGTCTTTAAAAAAAAAAATCTAAGGCAGTGCTGTCCTTGCTAAGAATTGTCACTGATTTGAAAGAAAAAATACACTTTGGAAGTGGCAGGCCCCATGCTTGCCATTCTAACTATATGCACTGCAGCGGTCAGTTGGATTGTTAGCATGAATACATTAAATACCATTTCTTGCTCATCGAAACCCACTCACCTTTCCTCCTACAGACTCAGATGCCATGTCAATCAGCTGGGTAAAGTCTGGGGCCCTACACCGGTTGCCTTCCTTAGGATGGTCAGCCATGCTTCCTAGAATGAGAAAAGCAGGTTCTGGTCAACCTTCACATACAAAAGGGGGACAGGGACTTTGGGATAGTGAGGTCTTCTTCCCAGATCTTGAAAGCCAAGGTTTTGAGATGTCCAAAAGTCAGACAAGACACATATGTTTTCAACTAGATGTGACAAGTACCTTCCCTCACAGTGATCTTTTTTAATGAATGAATGCTTAATTTGCACAAATATGCTGAAATTCAGCAAATAATTATAGCATGATTTACTTCTTAAATATTTAAGAATAAAATATCACTAAATGTACAAATTCTACCTCCATAAAAGGCAAAGTTTTGTTTTATTATTAAAAGGAAAAAATTATTTTATTTCAGAAAAGAGTAATATGCTTTTAATTATCTTTGAATCCATTCAAAAACATTTATTGAGCAACTAAGCAGCAGGCCATGCCTAGAAATGGGGCTACAGAGGAAAGTTCAGGCCTTCCCTCCAGGTAAGCTACTGGAAAGAAATAGATGGCTCACAGATGTGTGCTGAGTGACACACTGGTGCTATCAGAGATGGGGGAACAAAGATTTCTCCCTCCAGGAAAATTCAGGGCCACATAATCATATAATCGGTGGGGGCTAATAAGTATCTTAATCCAATTCCTCAGAACCTTAATTTCAAAGTTGAGAAAGCTCAGAGAAATGTAGAGGGGCCCAAGGGAGGCAGTGAATTGCAGAAAGATCTAGGACTGGCCTCCAAGTCTTCCAACTCCTTGGAATTGGAAGCCTTTCATTTCTATCCTAATTAGAAAGATAAGACTGTACCTTTGATTTTTTATATGAGTAGAATTATATGAAATTCAACCATCAATGGGGGAAAACTGTTATTGCATGCCATGGGCTATGTTTAATGGGAAAACATCAGCAGTACTACAGCAACATCAGGGGTAAATAATGGAGGGAGTGACAAGAGTTAAGGGGAGGTTTAGATTTCCTATTTGATGAGGGTGTGTTTATTGGTTATCTTTCTCTTGGGAACAATGAAATTATCTAAAATTTAAAGTATTGAAGGACTGTGGACTTTGGGTATTATACATGTTGCCTAATGAATGCAGGTGCCTGAAGGATGTAGATTGAGAAGTAGACTGGCAGGTGATGGTGTATACATATGACCCAATATTGTGCTGCTACAAAAAGGAAGGAAATTATGAGGTATGCAACAATGTGAATGAACCTGTGGAACATTTGGTGAGGCAAAATAAACCAGAAATTAAAGAACAATTATTGCATGGTCTCCTTTAGAAATAGAGGCCTACATTGTAAGTTCTTATAGCAGACACATTCAGTCTGGAGTGGCTATTATTTCTGGATTTTGAAAGGCTGTTTTATATATCTATAATGCAGTATTTATAGAAAAGAATGAAACCGACCAGGTCGGGATTAAAGTAATTCAAAACCCAGGGGTAAGGAAGACATTGTCTATATTTTAGAGCTGCACTTACTCTTTCAGACCAAAGGAAGAAAGGTTTATTTCGTCTGGAACCTAAATTTTCTGTAGCACATAATCTCAACCTGTCTGGATAGCTCCTTTGAACAATAAAACACAAGGAGCCCAGAATAAGAATGAGGGTCTTTAGTCCTGTATAGTTTAATATAATGCCTGGATACATCCTAGATAATATTAAGCAGATAATCAAAAAGGATTGGCAAAGTCCCTTGAGGAATGGGATGAGAAAAAATATGGAACTATTAAACTTTACCATCAGGGAATCCCCTGATATTGCGTCAAACATTAGGGACACCCAAATCAAAAGGCCAAGCCCTCGATCTTAAGGCTTACTCTTATGAAGCTTATGTAGGCAATGGAGAAGCTTAGCCTACCTATAGGCATGTCTTAGAGTTACTTCTGGAGGACCTCTTTTGTTGCTCAGATGTGGCCTCACTCTCTCCAGGCCCAACTCTGAAAGTGAAATCATTGCCCCCTACATGAGACATAACATCAAGGGGTGGAAGTCTCCATGCAGCATAGGAGACAACTCCCAGGGATGAATCTGGCCCTGGCACTGTGGGATTAACAATTCCATCCTGGCCAAAAAGGAGAAAAGAAGAGTAACTAATAAAGTATCAGTGGCTGAGAGTTCAAATAGAATAGAGAGGCTACGCTGGAGGTCACTCTTACGCAAGCTGCAGTTAGATATTTCTACCTGGCATAACTTGTCAAATCTCAACCAAAACCATTCCTGCCAATCTTAAAGAACACGCAGGGCAATATATAAGAGCCTACAAAGATTCAACGCACTAGGGTAACTTTTCAGGAACATACTACCTTCAGATGGGTCCCTGAACCAGATAAGTCCTGAAACCTAGAGGGCCCAGCCTCTCCTGAACATCATGTTATTGTCAGTTTCTTCTGACATGAAAAAGTTAGAATGGCCATTGCCCAAATATTCCTAAAGAGTAGGACAAGAAAGATCAAAGGTGATGGTGGAGTTATACAGAGAGGGTAGGATTTAACAAACAAATATGATTGCTGAATCATTAAGTTGATATTTTTTTTAGTCTCCAGTATCTTGAAGCAGCTAGAAGTAAAAACCTAAAATTGTGGAATTGTAACCCATACCAAACTCCAAAATCTGTTCTACAGCTAATTGTTGTGCTGTGCTTTGAAATTTATTGCTTTTTTGTATATGTGTTATTTTTCACAAAAAAAGACGTTGATTGTGATGATAAAAAAATATTTATTCCTTCTAGCCTCCTATTTTCTGGAGAAGCTAGAAGGAAAAATCTGAGAGGATCATATGATAGCCCATGACAAACTCTGGGATCTGTCCTGTAACTACTTGTTGAAAAGAGCTGTGAAAATTATTGCTTTTTTCTTTCTTTGCTTTGTATATGTTATAATATACAATAAAAAAAAAGAATTTAAAAATTCAACCATCAAATCGTCTAAGCACCGGGTTATATTGATAAACTAAAACCAGTCCTAAGCCATTCCTCATGGAGCTCATAGTCAATTAGAAAAAAGAATAATCAACATCAAATTGTTATAATCAAGAAGTCTTCAATGAAGAACAATGCAAGTTGCTATGGAAGCACATAACAGAGACCTTAATTGTTCTAGGGATCAGAGAAAACTTCCTTCAAAAATTGGTAGTTAGCAAAAATTCAACAAATGGTGCTGCAATAAGGGGATACTCACATAGAGAAAGAATGAAATGTGACCCCCCCCCCATACAGCGCACCAAAAAAAATGGTGTTTAAGAAAACATCTAAAGAATTTCTAGAAGCCAGCAAGGTAAGGAGGTGGGAATTGGAAATAAAGGGGAACACGTGGAAGAATCTTTCTGAAGCAAATGAAACTGTGTGTACAAAGGCTGAATTGAGAGGGGTCCAGTAGGAAGTTGTTGGGGGTGGAGCAGAGGGAGAAAGAAAATTACAACATGAGGGAATTGAGATAGCCAGGGGGCCAGTTGCATGAAAGATCTAAAGGTATTATGAAGTTATGATGAGTTTAAGAAAAAGTATGATTCAACTTGCATTTTTAAAAGCTTTCTCTGGCTATGATGCTGACTTGGTAATTGGTTGTTGAGAGGTGAAGGATAATGGGGAGAGAAGGTTAGGGATGACCCCCATTTTCTGATTTGAACAACTAGAGGCTGGTTGTTTCCTTACTTTATTAGAGAAAACAAGAAGATAAGCAAGTTTGAGAGGAAGGCTCTGGTTTCAGTTTGAAACATGCTGTATTTAAGGTGCCTTTGAGACATCAGTGGACATGCTCAGTGGGCTATGGAAAATATGGGTTTAGAGTTCAAGGGTGGGTCTAAGTTGAAGAAATAACTTTAGAAGTTGTCAACATGAAGTTAATTCAAGCTGTGGGCATCATTGAGAGCAGCCAAAGACAGAATTTGGAAGAAAAAAAAGGAAAAGAGCCTTTGACAATACTAGGAATTCAGCTCAATTCCATGCAATAGTTATTCATTGAGTGCCTGCAGTGTACCAGGCACTGTTTTAGGCACTTGGAATATATTGTTGAACAAAAAAGGCAAAGGACTCTGCCCTCATAGCACTTAGTCAAGGCAGGATATAGGATGGAGAGAGACAGAAAATAATAAATAAAATCACCTAGAGTGTCAGGTCAGAATAAATACTTTGGGAAAAAGAAGAGTAAAGTAGGCTAAGAGAGGTTTAAGCATGAGAGAAAGGAAAGGGATGGGTTTAATGAGGTGACATTTGATAAAGAATGGAAGGAGATGAGGGCATGAGCATGTGGAAGAGCGTTCCAGGTGTTTGTTGGTGCCTGGTATGTTTGAAAACTGCTGAGGAAGCCAGTATGGCTGTAGTGAAGTGTATGAGATAAGAATGGTAGGAGATGAGGCCAAAGAAGTAACAGGAGTTCATTCAGGGAGGGGCTTCTAGGCCATGAAGAAGTACAGCTTTTACCCTGAGTAAAGATCAACAATCTTTAGCAATCAGGTGGAGAAGAGGTGGCGAAGAGGCTGAAAAAGAAGGGTCAGAGAACTAGGAAGAAATCCAGGAGTGTAACATCATGGAATCCGAGGACAAGAAGAGGAGGGGATGTTCAAATATGTTGACTGCTGAAGGGAAATCAAAATGAAATTGACAAGTAACTATTGGATTTAACAACACTTTTCAGTGATCTTAAGGGAAAGCCGTTCCATAGAGCAGACGGGCAGCATGTGGACTACAGCATCTAATGGAGCATCACACACACACACACACACACACACACACACACACACACAGCAGCCAGCAAAGGTGATTTTCCTTACATTATAGGATGCTGGGTGGCACTTCTTTCTTCTTTCATTCACTGTCTTTTTCAAATTTTCTAAAGTAAACATGTTTTATTTGATCATCGAGAAAGCAGCAAAGACAGGACAGCACGTTGTTCTTGTTCATATGCAAAGCCCCTTGATCTTTTGTCAGCTTCAGTTACCATCTTTATGCCAAAGACTACCACATTCCCACCTCCAGCTCAGACCACTCTTCTGAGTTCCTGTCCCATCTACCCATCTGAGCCCATCCACAGTTTAATTCTGCAAAGCAGTTGATATCCTCATGCAATACAGATGAGAAAGCTGAGAATCAGAGAGTTTGAGAAGCTTCCCCAAAATCACATTCTTAGTGAATGACTGAAAAAGTACTCAAACCCAAACCTGTGTTACTCTACAGCCCCTACTTTTTCACCAGGACATGATTCTGTGTGCATTTCTTGAGACCCTTCTATGCATAGAGCACTCCATGAGGAGCTATTGGGAATTCAAAGATGAGACAGACGCAACTCCTTGCCTTCAAGATGTTGTATCAGTTTGTTCCATTCAAGTTAATGGAACAAACTGATACAACAGTAGAATAGTAATAGTAATGATAGTTGTCGCCATTTGAGTAAATTCTTACTGTGTACCAGTTGTATTAGTCAGGGTTCTCCAGGAAAACAGGACCAACAGGAAGATATCTGTAAATATGAGATCTTATCAAAGTGTCTCACACAACTGTGGGGATGCATGAGTCCAAATTCCACAGGGCAGGCTGCAAACTGGCAACTCCAATGAAGATTTTCAACCAATTCCCCAGGAGAAGCTGGCTGGCTGAAATAGAGATGAAAGTTCTCTCTTCTGCTGCTTAAGTCATCACTTTTCCTTTTAAAGCCTTTAACTAATTGGATTCAACATCTCTCATTGTTGAAGACACTCTCCTTAGTCAATTGTAGATATAATCAGCCACAGATGCAGTCAACTTCCTAATGATTTAAGTCCACGAAATGTCCTCACATTAACAGGCCATGATTGCTTGACCAAACAACTGGGCACCATTACCTGCCCCAGTAAACACATGATCCTAACTAACACACCTGGAATTGTACCAAAAGCTTTGTATATATTTCCTGTATTTCCCAAAATAACATAAAAGGTAGGCACAGAGTTATGGTCCCATTTCCTGGATAAGTAAACTAAGTTTCAAGGAGAACAATGGCTCTACACAGTGAAGCCCACATCTGTCTGGCTCCAAGGCTGTTGCCCTTTCTGTTGCTGCCATGTTCTAGTAAAAAATGCTTGTATGATAATGTATAAATTCAATATATAATGGGAAAGATCAGATGCAAAAGGCACCTGAGAAACCAAACTCTATCTGTATCCAAAGGAGAAGAACCTGGCTGGTGACATAAAGAGACTGTGCCATTCCAAATCCACTTTATCTGTCCCCATAGCTTCCCTGTTAAGCCACATTCAGAGAAAATGAACTAGTAAACCAAACTCTCATGTCCAGTACCCCTTGTTAACTAAATGTCTCTTGCAAATTAGTAACTTGTCATCTGCTTTACAAATAGAGTGATCTCACCTTCAAATGTATCCCAAATAATCCCAGTTATACCTGCTGTCCCAGTGAAATTACTGATCGTGGTCCCATCACTCCCAAAAGTGACAGTTTGGACAATTAATCCTACGATCCCATGTTTATATATTAGTTTCTACAGATGACTAACATGAGGGGTCAGGAGAGTTAACTCCTCTCGCCTTGTATCAGGAAGGATAATGTAGGGTCCCAGCCTGGAGAACTTAAACTCTCACCATCATGTGAGCCTACCATAATAAACATTTTTCTTTGGGATGTTTGCAATTCTTTCTCCCCACCAAAACATAACAGAGACAACATCTCTGGTTTTCCTGGCACAATAAATAACAATTTACTTCAGTATGCTTAATAAAAACTGACTAAAACTCTGGCCCTCCTTCCACTTTTGTTTAACAGCAATTTCAGAACAAGACAGCTACTTTTGCAGACTACCTCCAGGAAGTTCAATGTGGAACGATCACACCAAGAAATTGGCCAGAAAGACCCTGAAAATATATTTGGGGCAAAAAATACCTTAGCACTTCTGGTTGAACAGGACAGTGGCATAAGACATTATAGGGTGTCATCCTCCCACAGAATCTTTGAATAATTAGCAAAAATTGGCAGTCACCTTCCTCAAAATGTTGGAAAACCGTTAAAGGGTTTCGGTAACTGGGCAAGGGCCTAATCAAGAAAAAGCAGCCTGGGAAATGTTAGGCAAAGTTTCTGGTGCCATTTCTAGCCACTTCCCCAACCCTTCCTCTGCACAGTGTAAAGTCAACCTGCACTCCTATTGTGGGTCCTTCGCCCTGTTTATGAGAGAGCAGACAAACCCCTATGCATTACTGGGATGACTGTTTGCCAGTGCTAATCTATATGATAGAAGTCTGAAACTCTGAACCTTGGAAACTTGGCTTGGACTCACTCTCCCAGAATTTCTCAGGAAGGCTAAGAAGCAGCCCGAAGATAGCTAAAGCAATGTAAGAAGCAATTAAATTAAAATAGCTTGGAGCAAAGTACTCCTGCATTAACTCATAAAACAGAGCACATAGGAGGGGAGGGGTAAAACTCTATTTCATAAGAGATAGAGGGGATATTCCAACTCCTGTGTTCTGTAAACAAGGAATTATTAAGGCCACCAGCAGGCACAAGCCCAGGAAAAGAAGCAGGATCCAGGGACCTTGCAGGCTCAGACAAGACAGAAAAGACCCTACACTTCACTTTTACCTCAGGCTGATTCTCTGAAGGTAACCACTAGTCAAATCAGAGATAATTTGCAAAGACAGTAAATGGTCCTTTTTTGCTATGGTTTGCTTGTTATTGTTAGATCTAACTAAAGAAATCTCTCATATCACTGTTCTTTACGAATTCAAAGAACAGACAGTTCATGGACCAAATCCCAGAGTTAACACTTTAAAATATTAAAATGTACAGTGTGTAACAAAAGATTACAAGACATGAACAGTGAATAAAAAAGTATTTGCAAAGTCCCCTTGGGGGAATGGTGAGAAAAGGGGAAAAATCAACTTCTCCATGTGGAGAATTCCTGATATTCTCACAAGCAGTGGGAACAACCAAAGCAACAGGCCGAGCCCTCAATCTTGGAGTTTGTCCATATGAAACTTATCCCCTCAAAGGATAGGCTAAGCCTACTTAGGACTTGGCCTAAGAGTCACCCCTAGAGAACCTCTTTTGTTGCTCAGATGTGGCCTCTCTCTCTCAACCAACACGACAAGCAAACTCACTGCCCTCCTCCTCTCTACATGGGACATGACTCCCATGGGTGTAAACCTTCCTGGCAACGTGGGACTCAGCATCAAGGGATTGAGAAAAACTTCTAGACCAAAAGGAGGAAGAGAGAAATGAGACAAAATAAAGTGTCAATGGCTGAGAGATTTCAAACAGAGTCGAGATGTTATCCTGGAGGTTATTCTTGTGCATTATATAGATATCATCTTTTTAGTTAAGGTGTAGTGGAGAGGCTGGAGGGAAGTACCTGAAAATGCAGAGCTGTGTTCCAGTAGCCATGTTTCTTGAAGATGATTGCATAATGATATAGCTTTTGCAATGTGACTGTGATTGTGAAAAACTTGTGTCTGATCCTTCTTTTATCTACAGTATGGATAGATGAGTAAGCATATAGATTAAAAATAAACAAATAATGGGGGAACAAATGTTAAAATAAATTTAGTAGATTGAAATGCTAGTGATCAATGAAAGGCGGTGATAGGGGATAGAAAAAATAAGGGAAACAAAGACTAAAATATATGGGGTATAAGGAAATACTGGCAATGAATGAGGGGGGGATGGTATGTATGAGTTTTTCTTCTTGTTTCTTTTTATATCATTTTCTGATTTGATGCAAATGTTCTAAGAAATGATCATGGTGATGAATATACAACTATGTGATGATATTGTGAGTTATTGATTATATACAAAGAATGGAATGATCATATGCTAAGAATGTTCATGTTTGTATGTTGGTATGTTTTTTAAAAAAATTAAAATTAAAAAAAAGATTACAAGACAAGCACAGAAGCAGAAAATGATGGACCATCCAAAAGAACAATATAAAAATCCAGTAACTATCAGTGAAGAGGATCAGACCTTGGACATCCTGGACAAAGAGTTTTTAAAACGACCCTCGAAATGTTTAAGGAGCTAAAGGGAAACATGGTATAAGAAATAAAGGATATCAGGAAAGCAATGAACAAACAATGTGAGAATATCTTTAAGATTCTCAAAGGAAACAAAGAGAAATGCCAGAGTTGAAAACCACCATAACTGAAATGAAATGTTCCATAGAGGGTCTCAACAGCAGATTGGAGCTAATGGAAGAATCAGTGACTTTAAAGACAAGACATATGAAATTATTCAGGCTGCAAAAAAGAAGAAAGAATGAAAATATCAGAGCCTAAGAAATCTGTGGGATACCAAAATATGCATTGAGGGTTCCAGAAAGAAGGAATATTCAAAGAAACAATAGCAGAAAACTTGCCAAATTTAAGAAAAGACATGAATATGCATATTTGAGTACCCCAACAAATCAAATAGGATAAACTCATACAGAATCATGCCGAGACACATAGTAATCAAACTGTTCAATGCCAAGGACAAAAAAGAGATCTGAAAGCTGTAAGAAAAAAGCTTTGACTAATATACAACAGAATACCAATATTAAGTGCCAACTTCTAATCAGAAACAATAGATTATAAAAAATCTTCTGACTGACACTCCCTTTATGCAGTGTATGGGTAGATGAGTAATAAAATAAAGACAATAATGATAGTAATAAGGGGAATAAAAGGTATGTGTTGTTTGGGGTTTTTTTTTTCTTTTGTTGGAGTAATGAAAAAGCTCTAACATTTTTTAAAAATTAAAAGTAATTGATTAATATTAAAGTAGACATTAGTGGAAGAATTAAGGATCAAAAAAGTATAAGACAAAAACAAAACAGCAAAATGTCAGAAGAAACTCCCACATTATCAGTAGTGACTTCAAATATAAATGGACTAAATGCTCCAGTGAAAAGGCAGATATTGACAGAATGGATTAAAAAGCATAACTCAACTCATTGACAGAATGGATTAAAAAGCATAACGCAGCTCTACACTGTTCACAAGAGAGTTGCCTTAAATTCAAAGACCCAAGCAGGTTGAAAGTGAAAGGATGGATAAAATATATACCATGCAAACAGTAACCAGAAAAGAGCTAGAGCAGCTATACTGACATCAAATAAAATAGACTTTAAGTCAAAAACTGTTATCAGGGACAAAGAAGGTCACTACCTATTGATAAAGAGATCAATTCAACAAGAAGACGTAATCGTCATAAATATATACACAACTAATGGCAGAGCCACAGAATATATTAAGGAAATATAGATATATTTGAGGGGAGAAATAGTTCTACATTAACAGTAGGAGACTTTAGTACACTACTTTCATTAATGAATAGAACATCTAGACAGAAGATCAATAAAATAGAAGACTTGAAGGATATTTTTAATTGACTAGACCTAACAGACATGTATAGAACACATCACCCAAAAGCAACAAAATACACATTCTACTGCACATGAATCATTTCCCCATATGTTAGGTCACAAAAAAAGTCTCAATAAATTAAAAAATATTGAAACTTACAGTTTATCTTTTCCAACCAGTGGAATGAAGCTAGAAATCAATAACAGAGGAAGATTGGAAAAATTCATAAATATTATAATATATTTATAATTATATATAATATAATGTATATTATAAATTATAATATAATTTTAATATTAATAGAAATTAAACAACTCTCAAACAATGGGCCAAAGAAGAATCACAAAGGAAATTAGGAAATATTTTGAGGCTAATGAAAGTGAAAACATAACATACCAAAACTTATGGGATGTAGCAAAGGCAATATGAGAGGGTATTTTATATCTCTAGCTGCTTACATTAAAAGAAGAAGAAAGATCTCAAATCAGAAATCTGACCTCACAATTGGAGAATATAGAAAAAGAAGAGCAAATTAAACCCAAAGAAAGCAGAAGGAAGGAAATAAAGATTAAAGCAGAGGTAAATGAAATTGAGAATAAAAAACTTTTTAGAGAGAATCAAAAAAACCAAAAGCTGGCTCTTGGAGAAGATCAATAAAGTTGACAAATCTTTAGCTAAAGCAAGAGGAAAAAAAAAAGAAAGGACACAAATAATTAAAAAGCATTACTACTGACTCCACAGAAATAAAGAGGATACTATAAAAAATATATATGCTGAAATCTCGGACTTCCAGGCCAAGATGGCGGCTTAACAATGTGCGCATTTTAGTTCGTCCTCCAGGACAACTACTAAATAACCAGAAACAGTACAGAACAGCTCCTGGGGCCACATCAGTGACTGGACACACAGCGGATCCCAATCCGGACCAGCTGGACCGGCTGTGAGCCCCCCAGAACTGTGAGTTCTCCAAGCCATGGCGGGCAGTGCCCCTCCCCCATGGCTGCTTCCCAGAGGGGAAAGGAAAGAGACTTTACCAGCAGCAGGGGCTGAGCCCAACCAAACGCCAATTGTGGGCTTAATTAACAAATTCTGACTACTAAAAATAGGCCCCCAGCTCAGGTGAACCTGGTCAAAGCGGAGGTCACTCATTTTTGTCCTGCCGCCATGGGGGCAGGGCTGAAGGAAAAAGGAAAAAAAAGAAGGAAACAGAGGTTTTTGTGGCTGTGTTTCTACAAAGGCTTGACTGCCTTTGGATACAGCGGCAGGGCTCCTCAGGCTGCAACTGCCCCAGGCATAGGCAGAAACAAACTTTGAGGGCCTGTCTGGAGCCTGTGCCTTCCCCAGGGGAGGGGTGAAGCCCAACTCAGGTGGAATCCCTCCCTCAAGGAATTCAGACACCAGGGCTTGGTAATTTGAAGCCATTAAAACTAGCCTACAACCTCTCCTCTGTCTCCACCATGCCCCCAGCCAAAGTTAAAGGATCATCTTTTGCTGGTGGGACCTGCAGGCAGACAAGCACCACATACTGGGCAGGATAAGAAAAACAGAGCCCAGAGACTTCACAGGAAAGTCTTTTAACCTGCTGGGTCTCACCCTCAGGGAAAACCACCTCAGGTGACTCTTTCCTCCTCATAGGAGGCCAGTTTGGTCTGGGAAAATCCAGCTGCGGTCTATAATACCTAAGTAGACTCTCCTAAGTATGGAGGGAAAAGGCACCATACAAGCAGGGCAAGAAACAAGAAAGGAGGAACTGAAAAATTCTCCTCTGTTAAACAAAACTTAAGCTAGAGGTCCAGATAAAGCTGAATTGAATGTCAAAGAACAGATAGACAACAAATTCATTCAGAAAGAAAACCCTAGGTAAAAGAAGTGAAAGCAATCTCCAGAATAAACTAATTAAGGTAATTAAATGCCTAGACACCAGCAAAAAATAACAAATCACACTAGGAAAATTGAAGATATGGCCCAGTCAAAGGAACAAACCAACAATTCAAATGAGATACAGGAGCTGAAACATTTAATTCAGAATATACAAACAGACATAGAAAACCTCATCAAAAACCAAATCAATGAATTGAGGGAGGATATAAACAAGGCAAGGAATGAACAAAAAGAAGAAATTGAAAGTCTGAAAAAACAAATCACAGAACTTATGGGAATGAAAGGCACAGTAGAAGAGATGAAAAAAAAACAATGGAAACCTACAATGGTAGATTTCGAGAGACAGAACATAGGATTTCTGAACTGAAGGATGGAACATCTGAAATACGGCAAGAAAAAGAAAATATAGGGAAAAGAATGGAAAAATATGAGCAGGGACTCAGGGAATTGAAAGACAATATGAAGCGCACGAATATATGTGTTGTGGGTGTCCCAGAAGGAGAAGAGAAGGGAGAAGGAGGAGAAAAACTAATGGAGGAAATTATCACTGAAAATTTCCCAACTCTTATGAAAGACTTAAAATTAAAGATCCAAGAAGTGCAGTGTACCCCAAAGAGAATAGATCCAAATAGACATACTCCAAGACATTTAATAATCAGAATGTCAGAGGTCAAAGAGAAAGAGAGAATCTTGAAAGCAGCAAGAGAAAAGCAAACCATCACGTACAAGGGAAGCCCAATAACACTATGCGTAGATCTCTCAGCAGAAACCATGGAGGCGAGAAGACAGTGGGATGATATATTTAAATTATTAAAAGAGAAAAACTGGCAACCAAGAATTCTATATCCAGCAAAACTGTCCTTCAAAAATGGGGGGGAAATTAAAACATTTTCAGACAAAAAATCACTGAGAGAATTTGTGACCAAGAGACCAGCTCTGCAAGAAATACTAAAGGGAGCACTAGAGACAGATATGAAAAGACAGAAGAGAGAGGTGCGGAGAAGAGTGTAGAAAGGAAGACTATGAGTAACAGTAAAAAGAAGGAAAATTAGATATGACATATAAAATCCAGAAGGCAAAATAATAGAAGAAAGTACTACCCATACAGTAATAACACTAAATGTTAATGGATTAAACTCCCCAATCAAAAGACATAGACTGGCAGAATGGATTAAAAAACAAGACCCATCTATATGCTGTCTCTACTCAAAGGACATGAGAGCAAGGACACAAACGGACATTTGCAAACCAATGTTTATAGCAGCATTATTTACAATTACCAAGAGATGGAAACAGCCAAAATGTCCATCAACGGATGGGTGGCTAAACAAACTGTGGCATATACATACGATTGAATATTATGCAGCCGTAAGACAGAATAAAGTAATGAAGTATGTAACAACATGCACCTTAAGGACATTATGCTGAGTGTGATTAGCCAAAAACAAAAGGACAATACTGTATGGTCTCACCCGTATGAACTGACATTAGTGAATAAACCTGGAATATTTCGTTGGTAACAGAGACCATTAGGACATAGAAATAGGGTAAGATATTGGGTAAACTGGAGCTGAAGGGATACAGATTGTGCAACAGGACTGAATATAAAAACTCAGAAATGGACAGCACAACACTTTACCTAACTGTAATACAATTATGTTAAAACACTGAATGAAACTGAATGAGAATGATAGAGAGAGGAGGGCTGGGGGCATAAATGAAATCAGAAAGAAAGGCAGATGATAAAGATTGAGATGGTATAATCTAGGAATGCCTAGAGTATATAATGATAATGACTAAATGTACAAATTTTAAAATGTTTTTGCATGAGGAAAAACAAAGGAATGTCATTACTACAGGGTGCTGAAAATAGATGGTAATTAATATTTTAAAACTTTAACTTACGTGTGAGACTAAAGCAAAAAATGTTTATTTGGTATAAAATTTATATTTTGACTAGTGTATTTCTTAATATAACTTATTGGACAGCTTAACTAAACACCCTAGTACACAGAACCTTGAGTAGGGCATGAGATTTTGTAGGTTTGTCCAGAGTGATGTCCCGATAAATCCCAGAGTGATCTGAACAGTGAATAAAAAAGTATTTGCAAAGTCCCCTTGGGGGGGTAGTGAGAAAGGGGGAAAATTCAACTTTCCCAAATGAAGAATTCTTTTTTTTTTAAATGTTAAATTTTTAAAAAATATAACAACAAACACAAACATTCTTAACATATGATCATTCTGTTCTACATATATATTCAGTAATTCACAATATCATCACATAGTTGCATATTCATCATCATGATCATTTCTTAGAACATTTGCATCAGTTCAGAAGAAGAAATAAAAAGAAAACAAAAAAAAGTCATACATACCATACCCCTCACCCCTCCCTTTCATTGATCACTAGCATTTCAATCTACTCAATTTATTTTAACATTTGTTCCCCCTATTATTTATTTTTATTCCATATGTTTTACTTGTCTGTTGATAAGGTAGACAAAAGGAGCATCAGACACAATCACACAGTCACATTGTGAAAGCTGTATCATTATACAATCATCTTCAAGGAACATGGCTACTGGAACACAGCTCTACATTTTCAGGTGCTTCCCTCCAGCCTCTCCACTACACCTTAACTAAAAAGGTGATATCTATATAACGCACAAGAATAACCTCCAGGATAACCTCTCGATTCTGTTTGGAATCTCTCAGCCATTGATACTTTATTTTGTCTCATTTTGCTCTTCCCCCTTTTGGTCTAGAACGTTTTCTCAATCCCTTGATGCTGAGTCTCAGCTCATTCTAGGATTTCTACCTCACGTTGCAACGGAGAAGGTTTTTGAGAAAGTAAACTTGTAGAGTTGTTTCAGCTACAATTCCAAAGAAATTTATTTCTTCCAGTCTCTGTTCAGCATGTTAAATATAGGGAACTCATGAGACCACTTCCTCTGTGAAGCTTCCCCCAATTGCTCTCACTCGCCCTTATCTCATACTTAGACTCAAAGAATCTTAAGGTTGAAAATGAACTTGGAGTTATTTACTACCAACTCAAACTCAAAGCAGGAAATCTTTATGCTACTCTCCCAGAAAATGATTCAGTTGTCTGATATTCCTTCCACAGAACTTTAATAGTGTCCTCTCCAGCCAAACTGCTCTCACCAAGATTACAGCACCCTGAACATTGTTAAATTCAATGCGCATATGAACATTTTGTCTACATTGACAATTTAGTGTTCCTCTCTCAATTACCCCTACTTGATGGAAATAACAAGATGTCATGCTAATAGGTACAATGGCCCATACCAACTCTTTATGAAAAGAATACATGACCTCTATTATTCTGCTTCCCTGCTAACCAGAGAGTATGTGGGAAGGTGGAGGATGTTCTTTTATCTTTGCTTTTTGCTTTTTATCTTTTATCTTTATATCTTTTCTATATTTTTTTCTCTGTGTGCTTTAATGTACCTTGGATGACCTACACCGGGCATTCTGTATTACACACATGTACCAGAGGCTGCAATTTCAACAGAGAAAAGATCTAGAGAGAGAGAGAGACATTTTACACTGTCTTCAAAGTATCAGACGCAGTGCTTCATTTTTAATACCCTCACCCCCCAAAAAACCCACACTCAATTTAGACAATAAAACACTTCAGTTCAGTACTCTTAAAAAAAAAGAGAGAGAAAAGAAAGAACACTCCCTTTTAGAAATGAATGTTTCCACTTGCAAAATAAATAAAAAGCTCTTCTTCAGGCATTATTCAGTGTAGCAGTGCCCTCTATAGTTAAAGCTATAAAGCAGATAGAACCTTCCCAAAATTTGTCTCAGTTTTACAGGCATTATTCAGGGTCAGTGGTGCAGCTTGATTTAACATAACCTATTATTAAAACTGGGCGAGTACACCTTCCTCAAGTTCATTGAAATGTATATATTCTTTGAAAAGCATCTCAAACACCTTACTGGAAATCTTCAAGACTAATGTTTATTTTTCCAAATGAAATATAGTATTTGGAAACATCTGTTTTAACTTGCAGAAATGAATTTTGTTTGGGGCAGAAAATTCTCTGTATGCTTTTTCCTTAGCATTTCCACGAGTCTATGTCCACTCACTTACCTCTAGCCTGAAAGCGTTGCTAGAAATGAGGAGTTGCAAAGGGACTCTTATAGTTCTTTCCAAGAAATATTTACTTAAATGCTTCATCAGCCCTTGCAAAGCTCCCTTTACAGTTAAGACACTGTTACTCAAGTGTGTTTAAAATGTGTTACACTGAGATAAAAGAAAAACAAACCAGCTCTTCAAAAATACTACCAGGGAACTATGGTAGAGATAAATTCCAAAGCAGTATAAAAGTCCAATGCAATTTGACATAAATATTAGTGGGAGGAGAGTGTAAAATTCAGCTATTTTTTCTACCAACCCTCACATCTTTTTTACAACTTTGTCTTTAGACTCCCCCCCCAAAAAATCAGACCTTTAAATGAGACAGATACTCAATTATATATCAAACATACTGAGAGCAGAAAACATTCTATGCTGGCAATGGGTTTCTCTCATCCATTAAACGTTCTATAGTTTGCTAAGATTGTAGGCATTTGCTACAAGTGGTGTTTAGATTAAAATTCAATAAAATTAAAATTCAGTTTCTTAATCACACCAGCCACATTTCATGCACTCAGGAGCCTCATGTGGCTAATGTACTCTACTGAACACCACAGAACAGGTATTTCCATCGTTGCAAAAAGTTCTGTTGGACAGCGTAGTGTGTGGTTTATGCGGCATTTTCACGTTCACTACATAATTTTTTATTACCTCTTTTTATGAATGACCTTAGGAGTAAGGTCGAGTTTTATTCGTGATCAGAAATCTTTCATAATCTCTCAGCAGTGTGGGAAAACATGGCGAAAGCAACCCAGCAAAAGCACCCACATGGCTACCTATTATTGGCAAGCTACAATGTGTCAATGTAGGTTCATATTCCCCGTGAAATTTGAAGCTCAGTGTGGTTACATGATGTTCATCCAGCATCGTATAGTTCACAAAAGGGAAGGTAAATCCAAATCTTCAGCTACCTGATTCCAAAGCTAGTCCTCGCTTCCACTCAACTGGGGGTGAACTTACTTTTTCTGTAAAGAGCCAAATAGCAGAATATTTTCAGCTTGACCATCCATTCAGTCTCTGTCCCAGTGACTGAACTCTGTCATTTTAGTGCAAAAGTAGCTGTAGACGACATGTAAACAAATGAGCATGGTCATGTTCCAATCAAATTTTATGTCTAGATAACGAAGTTTCAATTTCATATCATTTTCACATATCACAAAATATTACTCTTTTGGGTTCTTTTCAACCATTTAAAACAGTAAACAGAAAAACAATTCTTAGCTTGCAGGTTGTACAAAAAAAAAAAAAGACATCAGACTGGACTTGGTCTCTGGGTCAGAGTTTGTCAACTCCTGTTCTACACTCTAAATGTTAAAAATCATCAAGGAGTTAAAGAGTGGGATTGAAAGATAAAAGTTGATGGTGGAGTTATAAAGAGAACGTAGGGTTTAACAAACGAATATGATTGCTGAATCATTAAATTGATACCTCTTTTAGTCTCCAATATCTTAGAGCAGCTAGAAGTAAAAACCTAAAGTTATGGAATTGTAACCCACACCAAACTCTGAAATCAGTTCTACAACTAATTGTTCTGCTGTGCTTTGAAATTTATTGCCTTTTTGTATATATGTCATTTTTTGCAAAAAAGAAAATCGATTGTGAGGATAAAAAAATATTTATTTCTTCTAGCCTCCTATATTCTGGAGCAGAACTGTGGCAAGGACTGGACTGGATCTTACTTATCATTGGTCCTTGGTACCTAGCAGAGTGCCTGATAGACAAGTGGATGGACAGGAAATATATATTGGAAAGTGGTTGGAGGTTAGCACTGAATGACGTCACTCCTTGATGATTCTTTAATTTTTTTTCATTGTATTATATAACATATATACAACGCAAGGAAAGAAAAAAAGCAATCGTTTTCAAAGCACTCTTCAACAAATAGTTACAGGACAGATCCCAGAGTTTGTCATTGACTACCATACCATCATCACAGGTTCTTCCTTCTAGCTGCTCCAGAATATAAGAGAATTACAGTACTTTGCTTTGGAGACACCAAATATCCTGGAAGCACCAAGAGAAGGAAACCACACCTGGGAAGGTAGTGGAAAGTTTCCTGGAGAAGGTGAACTGACTTAGCCACACGGGAGGTGAAAGAGAGACATTCCACAAATAAGTATGGAAACAAAGGCGGTTTAGGCAAGGAACTTGTAGTTCAGCATTAATAGGGTGTAAGTAGAGAATAATGAGAGGGTGGCTCCAGAAAAAGAATGGTCTTGGATGGCTTTCTACAGATTCTAGACTTTATTTTATGGGATGAATTTTAAGCAGGGAAAATTTGTTAGATTTTCATTTTAGACAGTTCACTCAGCCACAGTGTGAAAGAGCAATAGATGAGACAAAATTAGGAGCAGGCAATGATCTGGGAGGATTTTGCCAGGATCCAAAAAAGAAATAGTGGTTCCCTAGATTGGAGAAGCACATTCAAACACTATTTAGAGAGAGTCCCTCAGTTGAGTGTTATGTCATCAATCGCCCTTGCTCTCCCAGCTTGCACTCCTTTCTCTGGTGGCTCTACACACCATTGCTGGCCAATATTCCAATATGGAGCATGTTGGAACCCCCACTTCCCACTGGAAATTTGAACTACTGCCTTTTGATTCTGAACCAGCCTTTGGATGACTGTTTTAATCTTTTTTAAAGCAAAGCTTTTAAAAGCCTGTTCTGATGGAGGTGTTAACCGCTTATATGATACCACCGAAAGAGAGCAGGAAAGCTTTTTGCCTGAATTCATCAATGAGATTTTGATTCTATTAGGCCTGAAGTCAGAGAGTACTGCAGTATTAAGGGTTGTGAGCTGATTTCAACTCCTGATCAAGACCAAATTGACTTTACAAGTGCTTCAAAAGAAGATAGAAGGGAGATACTGAGAGAGCAGAGAACAAGAGAGAAAGAAAGCCATGAGATTCTGAAAGAGCAAAGAATGCTACAACACCACGAAGCACAGAGTCTACCTGCCAGCAACCTTTAGAAATGAAGAAGGAAAATGCCTCCCAGGGAGCTGGAAAGGAAGCTAGCAGATGATGCCATGTTCACCACGTGCCCTTCCCGCCGAGAGAGAAACCCTGACCATATTCGCCATGTGCTTTTCCATTTGAGAGGGAAACCCTGAATTTCACCAGTCTTCTTGAATCAGGTATCTTTCCCTGGATACCTTAGATTGGACATTTCTATAGACTTGCTTTAATTGGAACATTTCCATGGCCTTAAAAACTGTTAAATTGCAACTTATTAAATTCCCCTTTTTTAAAGCCAAAAATGAAAGAAGATAGAAGGAAAAGACCTACAGGTTAATACAGTTGGGACACTGGGAGGACTTAGTAGGCATTTTGACCAGATGTTTTGGTTTGTTAAAACTGCCAGAATGCAATACACCAGAAATGGAATATCTTTAAAAAAAATTTATTAAGTTGCAAGTTTACAGTTTAAGGCTATAAAAATGTCCAAACTAAGGCATCCAAAGAAAGATACCTTGACTCAAGAAAGGGCCAATGAGGTTTCTCCGTCAGCTGGAAAGACATGTGGTGAAGTCCGCTACCTTTTTTTCCCAGCTTCTTCAAACGGCTTTCCCAGGGGTATTTTCTTTCTGCATCTCCAAAGGTCTCTGGCTGTGTGGGCTCTAAAGCTTTTTCCAAAATGTGTCCCTCTTAAAGGATGCCAGTAAGTGACCTTACCTTGAATGGATAGAGACACATCTCCTTGGAAACCATCTAATCAAAAGATCCCACCCACAATTGTGTGGGTCACATCTCCCTGGAAACAACTTAATCAAAAGATCTCACCCAGAAAGGTTGACTCAGGATTAAAGAACATGGCTTTTCAGGGGCACGCAACAGTTTCAAACCAGCACACCAGATTATGGCACCTATGAGCATTCTGTTTCAAGCAACTGATGTTACTCCTTTGCCAAATACAACTTAAGGGAAATCTCTCATCTATCTGCTCCAACCAGGAAAGCACCAGTTGCATGGAAACGCTGGAATGGACGTGACTGGTATGGTCTTACACCTGACAAACAGCCTTACAGTTTGTCCACTGGCCTAAAGTGGAACCTCACAAACCATGTGCTTGGTTTTGGAATACTGGTCCATACTTCAAATCCCTGCAATGGATCTGGAGTAGTGACTGTGGAAACTGATCAGCCGCTCCTTTGGACAATGGCCATCAAAGATTAATTTATCGACTGGCCTCCATAAGTGTGCCTCTACCTTACCTCATTGCCACCTTACCTCATCACCAATGCTCAATAAGAACAGTTCACCTGGGTTTACGGGAAGCTACACTTCCCCAGGAAGCCCACTGGATTAGATAATCCAGACAGCATTATAAATGACAGACGTGAATTTTACAGTGACAGGCAAAAGCATTATTTATTACAAAAGTTGGAAATGAGTGTGAATCATTCCATTATAAAATTCAATACTGAGTACTCATTATTGTGTTATTAATAGTTCTTTTTATCCTAGAATATTGTTTTTAATTTTGAAGTTGATAAAACTCCTTGGAGTCTAGCACATCACTCGCCCCCACTGCCTGTCCTTGAATGCTTTTAACAACAAGAGCTACTTGTTGTTATGTATGTCTTTTTTTTTAAATTTTTTAAACATAACAACAAACACAAACATTCTTACCATATGATCATTCCATTCCAATATAAATAATCAGTAGTTCACAATATCATCACATAGTTGTATATTCATCATCATGATCATTTCTTAGAACAATTTGTATCAATTAAGAAAAAGAAATAAAAAGAAAACAGAAAAAAATTCATACATACCATACCCCTTACCCCTCCCTTTCATTGATCACCAGCATTTCAATCTTATGTATGTCTTTTAATATTATATTTCTCCATATAATTTATACCACCTTTTACTGGGAAAAAAATTCCAGATTGGGATGTTAAAACTACTCTATTTCGCTCTGACCTATTACTGCATCTGGTATTATCTTTTAAAAAAAAAAATCAAGTCCTTGCCCTAAGTATTAAATTTGAGAATAGCTAATTATGTAAGTTATGGGTGAAGAAAGAAATTATATGAGGGGTAAATCATTCTTAAATCCTATCCTACTAACATAATAACCCCCAAACTCAATTCTGCAGTAAGTGCCCTAAACTTTAGTGGAATGACAGATCAAAATTATCCCTATCTTACTTAGAACCTAGACTGATAAAGTTGTGCAGAAGAAACTTAAGCATAAAAATTCATTTTTTTCTGGCACCTCGGACTGAAAAAAATTTTTGTTGATAGAGCACAATTTTATTCAAATACCAGAAAATAGTTTGACAGTCTGTGGGGATAAATGAACACAGTGTAATAAAGAACCTAGGGCTGAGAGCCTCTGCTTTTATCCTAGTCCTCCTACACACCTAAGTTCCATGAACCTCTTTCCTTGTCATGTAAAATGGCAGGATAAGGGTTGGACTGATGTATCTGAGTCCATTCCCACTCTCAAATTGCAAATGCTGGCATTTTGCATTTGTCAGGTAGATAATGCACATGGTGACTGACACAGCCAGGGTAAACAACCTGGCCCATTGAATGTATTCAATTTCCTTTTATAATGGGGCCCTCTTCATTATATATATATATATATATATATATATATATATATATATATATTTACCAAGCCAAATGTTGCTCTATAAACAATGATTTAAACATGAACCTACCCAACATGTTTTATGCATACACAATTCCTATGCTGCCATAAGGAAAGGCATCAGCAGCTATTTTCTTCTTGGTACTAACAACTTTGATTACGAAAGGACAGTGTACAGCTTAGACTGTAAATAGAAAATGAAAAGGGCATCAATGGAACTAACATGCAATTCTGAACAGTTACTCATTAGAAGAAATTAATTATTTTATAAAAATACATGTGAGATTGAAATCTCCATGTCAAAAATATTTAATTATCAAAAAAAAACTATTTAGGAAGTGACAAGAAGGAGGTGGTAAAAGACAGGGAAGAGTCAGAGATGCCTCTCAGTTTTCCAACTTGGAAACCACATGGGAGACACCCATCAGCAAATGAGTAGGATTATATGGTAGGAGGTAAGGCAGGATTAGGGGGACTGACAATGGGTCAGGCATGTTAAGATATCAGATGTCCAGCAGGCAGTTTGACTCTGAAGTCTGGAGCTTGAAGGGGAAGGAGGTTGGAGGTCTCCAGTGAGGGAGTAACTAAAACCATGAGAGTGGATGAGATCATGCAAAGAGAACAGGTAGATTGAGAGGAGCCAAGGGATAAAGAGACACCTGGCGACACCAGTACATAAAGGTGGACAAAGGGGGTGCTGAAGACAGGGAAAGTTTCAAGAAGGAGGGTGGATCAACTACACCACACTTGTAGAGTGTGAGCTCTACAAGATGGGTCTGAAAACTGTTTCTTGGGATGGATGGTTAAAAGGCATCAGAACCATTTCTATAGAAAGGAGGGGAAAGCAGACAAGCTAGATTCTATCTTTGCTCCATCCAGGCCCAGCTGGGAGACCTTAGGCAGATGAATCTCCAAATCTTGTTTCCCTTAACTAGAAAACAGAGATATCAACAATCATTCTTCAAATTCCTCAAAAAAGGGCTCTTGTGAAGACTAAAGGGAACAATTTTAATTTTAATGGGAGATGCTTATAGAAGATACTGCCTTTCCTGAAGAGGTAACACACATCATGGATAGCCTGTAGGTGAGCTCTTTCAAGCTAGGGTGTCCAGAGTTCTAATTCTTAGCACAAGTGCCAGCCCAGAACAAGGATGCAGTGAATGTTTAAAGCATGAATGGATGCAGGAGTGAATGAATGAGTTAGCTCCTTTGCCTTCTGTGCCAGATTCAATCTGTTGTGTACCCCCAGAAAAGCCAAGTTCCTTAATTCGCATTCAATATTACTCGGTGGGAGTATTTTGACTGTATCCATAGAGATGTGATCCACTTAATTGTGGGTGGTAACTTTTGATTAGATGGCTCCCATGGAGATGTGTCTCCACCCATTCAAGGTGGGGTTATTACTGGAGCCCTTTAAGAGGGAACAATTTTGGAAAAAGTTTTAGAACCCACACAGCCAGAGACCTTTGGAGATGAAGAAGGAAAACGCCCCCAGGGGAGCTTCATGAAACAAAAAGCCTGGAGGGAAAGCTAGCAGAACATCGCCATGTTCGCCATGTGCCTTTCCAGTTGAGAGAGAAACCCTGAAAGCTATCGGCCTTCTTGAACCAAGCTATCTTTCCCAGGATGCCTTAGACTGATCATTCCTAAAGTCTTGCTTTAATTTGGACATTTTCATGGCCTCAGAACACGTAAACTTGCAACTTAATAAATTCCCCTTTTTAAAAGCCATCCCATTTCTAGTATATTGCATTCCAGCAGCTGGCAAACTAGAACACCTTCTATGATCCCAGCAAGTAAATACTTCTAAGAAAGATGGTTCCTTGTAGATGACAAGTTATCAGCTCCCAAGAGATCACAGGCTTATAAAAATAAAGCCAGGGAGAAGGGAAGAACAAGACAACTGCTCCACTCTGATTTGTCATCATAAATTCTCCCCCTCACCTCAGCAAGTCAAAGCAACAGCCTTGCTTTCCCTGGCAAACATGTTCATTTCATTATTTTCTACAAACACCTTTCACCTCAAGGTATAGGATTGTTTTCCTTCCTTAATTTCTTCTTTCCTGCAGCACTGCACGATTACCTCTTGCTAATATCACTGCCTCCTGAGTGCTGATCATTAGATTCCCCCACATTTTCATTCAATCCTCAGCTGTAATCTAAATGCCCATAATCTGAACCTGCACCAGTGGCTCATTCCAAATTCTATCAGACCTTATAAATAGCATTTGGCTTCCAGAGTCTGCCAACTTGCAAAGAAAGGGAGATGGGAGCAAGGTTCTGCCCAAGTCAGGTCAATTACTTTCCCCTTCCAAGACCAGAAATAGGGTCTCTCCCAGCTCTGCTTCCTGAATAGCAGTCAGCACCCAGCCCTTGGTCTTTGGAATCTGCTGTGGAGTCCTGGATAAGGTCTGGATCAATTTAGCTCTGACACGTCCTTACCCAGTAAAGTCACTTCATTTCTCCCAGCCTCTCTTTCCTGGTCTATGAAACAGAGCTAATGAAACCTGCCTCCTATAGCTGAGGGCAGATTATATGAGAAAATATTGTCCAAAGTGCTGTCAAAGGTTTTGCAAAGGCACATGTTATGATGATTATATGACCAGTTTCAAAGTAATGAGCCATGGTCTGGGTCTGTGAAAGGTCAAAGGTCCCAGCAAGTGGCTGAGGCTATTGTTTACATGGGAAAGAGGCTGAAGAAACCTCTGACACCAGAGACTACTCTACTGCACGGACAACCCCTAAAGCATCACACACTCCTGGGGGCTATGGCTTGAAAAGAAATGAATTGCAGGGCAAAACAGGCCAACTAATCCAAAGATTCCAACTTTCAGAACCTGGATGGGCATGGGCTGGGGGCAAAGGTTACTAAATGAGTCCCTCACCTGTAGGCCCCAGATAGTAACAGTGAACCTGGCCTCATGGGCTCTTGAGACCTCTCCAGAAGATGCACTTTATAGAGTCCAGGTGCTACAGACCAGGGAGCTCCAATCCTCCTTCATTGCACAACCTTATCAGCAAAATTTTTTAAGCTCACACCTCCAATATGCAAATATTCATTGGTAGATTATATGTATGATTAATGCGTTAGAAAAGCTTATTTTGGGTCTTATTTAGGTAAAAAATTTAAAAATACATGACTCAAGGGGGTGCAAGGGTAGTTCAGTGGTAGAATTCTCACCTGCCATGTGGGAGGCCCGGGTTTGATTCCTGCCCATGCACTTCCCCAAAATAAAACAAAAATTCAACAGATGGTGCTGCAGTAATGGGACACTCACATGGAAAAAGAATGAAATGTGACCCCTGCCATACAGCATATAAAACAAAAAAATACATGACTCGATTATTTTTTCCCCCACACGCTATGGATTTTCTTGCACACCCCACTGGAGAACATCCCATGCCGGAGTCGGGAATATAGAGCTTGAGGCTTCTGCATGATCTTATTACATTCTATTCACAGCCTTCAGTGAGAGCCTGAGATAAAGCAATGCCCCCTGCTAGCTGGATTAAGGATATGCCTCACCTCCCAGCCTTCAGCCTGCAATGTCTGTCCTTCTTCAGGCTACCACCCTTTTGTCCTTCAACACCTTACTCAGGTGTCTGTCACCTTAGCAAAAAAGACTTGTCTACCCCCCACTCCAACTGGTTAGCTATCTCTCATACCTCAGAGCTCCTAGAGAACTCTGAGCTCATCTGCCCCAGTACATAGCACTTACATCTGTCTTCCTCACTAAACTGTGTGCTCCTGGAGGGAAGGATCGAGTCTTAGCTCTTGTTTGACTCTCAGGACCCTAGCAAACTCCCTGGCACCTGCTCAAGGGTTGATAAATACGTATTAACTTTGTCAGACAAGATCCCTCCCCTCAAGGAATTTATAGTCTAGGGTATCCGTTATCTATTGCTGCTTAACAAATTGCCCCAAAATTTAAAATAGCAAACATTTCTCATCTCACAGTCTTGGTGGGACAAGATTTAGGTGCAGCTTAGCCAGGTCCTCTGGCCTAGGTGTCTCACAGGCTGCCATCACGTGTCAGCCAGGGCTGCAGACAACTCAAAGCCCAACTGTAGAGAATATGCTTCCAAGCTCGCTCCCTTGGCTGTTGGCAGAATTCAGACCAAGTCACCTGAGCTGCAGAAAGCGTCGCCATTGATTCCAAAAATAATGCATTCTTAAAAAATCACACTTTTTTTGTTCTTTATGGCTGTTGGATTGAGGGCCTCGGTTTCTCACTGACTATTGGCTGGAGGCTCCCTTAGTTCCTCTCCACAGAGTAGCTCAGAACATGGCAGCTGCCTTCCATCAGAGCAAGAAGGAATCCAGAGATGTTTTGTTACCTAATCTCAGAAATAATAGTCCATCATGTTTACTGAATTATATTAGAGCAATTTCCCATGTTATTAAAATATTATGAACATTGCTACTTATCATGGTTTGCCAAACCCCAACCAAAACCATTCCTGCCAACCCTAAGGAACATCCAGGGCTTTACCTGAGATTCTACAAAGGTTCCATGCACTACAATTACCTTCCAGAAACCTACAATCTCCAGCTGGATTCCTAGGTCAGATATGTCCTGAAACCCAGAGGGGTTAGCCTCTCGAGAACATCAAGCAGTTCCATCCTGCTATCCTGTATCATTGACAGCCCTTTTCAACCTTTATAAACATTGAAAATGACACGCGCCAAAAATTTGGTAGATAATTATTTTATTGTGAATCTTATTCTTTCCTTAATCTAAATTCTGAGAAACTGAATTGGTAGGTTAATGGATAAACATATTTTAAGGCTTTTTAGGCATGTTGCCAAATTGCCTTCTAGTTACAAATTTACATTCCTGACTATTGCACATGAGAAAGACTATCTCTTCATCCCATTACCAAAAGTGAGTCTCATAATTTTTATCTACCAAATAAATTTCTCTGCCATAATTTTTCTATTACCAAAGTTTGATAGCCAAAAACTACTTCCTGTATGACGCTGATTTGCACATCTTTGCCTACCAGTAAGGATGAATACTTTTTATTCACTTATTCAAGCATTCACTTAGCCTTCCTCTGTGAATTGCCTGTTTCTGTCCTTTGCATTAGAGCCTTCAGACTAAACCCAGATTTCCTTCCCTTTCCTTCTCCTCCTCTTCTGCCTGGCTTCCAGCCCACAGTTCTAGCTCATGCTAAGAGCCACCAGGCATCAGGTGATTTTTAAGGGCTCCTGGAGACATCACCCCCTTCCAAAATTACCCCCATCCCCTGCGGATCCTTCACATTCCAATGTTAAAGCTTCTTCACACACGAAAGAAATGGCTGTGTTGGGACAGAGAGGACTTTAGTGTCATCCGATCCAATCGTTCTCCCCATTTTTCTCAAAGTCACCTCTCGTGCCTTTTTAAAACTCAGGTCTTGAGACGCATTCCAGACCCACGAATCAGAATCGACAGGATGGGCTCAAGTGGTGGACAGCCAGGATTGAGACTCCCTTACGTGGACCAACTCTGGGTCTTTTACAGATGACAAAACTGAGGCCCCAAAACGTGACACTTTTTTTTTTCTTTTTAAGAATAGAGAAGAAAATACACCTAGCCATAAACTCGTCACCCAGACACAACCACTGACGGCATTTTTTCCACGAAAAAAATGTTCAATCCTTCATGCCTTGTGTGTAATTCGTCTCTATTAGGTTTCTCTCATCAGTCATCGATTTCAGAAGTCTCTGCTGATGGCCTACGATATCTAGAACCTTATGTTGGACATTGGAGAGGATGCAAAAATAAAACCCCCATCTCCGAAGAATTCACGCTGGGCATGAAGAGTGGAGGGAAGTGGCGGGAGAGGGACTTGAAGGAAACATGGGAAGCATCAGAGGGGTCCTGGAGTTTATTAGACGTCAGATGTGCAGCGCAGGCTTTAAAGAGAATGCAAAAAGGAACGAGGCTGAGACTTATGGGAAATAGAAGATTGTGGTGTCTCTGGAGAGGCAGATTGAAGGGACCTGGGACGGCAATGGGAGAGAGACACGCTTTTCATTGTTCACTTTTTGTTCAATCAGATTTTGTCTTGTGTAAATACTGCCTTGTGAAATGGGTCTTGATTTCAATGAATCAGACCCATAAACACTTACCTCCAAACCTCAAGGAAATTACACTCAGATAATCCTAATAACGATTAGGTCTTGAACTTAACAAAGTGCTTCTGCCCTCTGGTAGGCAGGATGGCTCCGCAGAGATGCCCATTTGCTAATCCCTGAAACATGTGACTGTACTACCTTACATAACAAAGGAGACTGTGCAGATGTAATTTAGGTTCAGAACTTAAAATGTTGTTATAGCAGCAACAGGAAACTAATACACACCCATATTTTTCCACTCAAACATCTCAACAGCTGAGACTTGTTATCATTACAAAAGTAAATGGCATCAAGGGAGAAATGCAAAGAGCTTCAGGCTTCTGAGAGAGGGGCAAATGATGCCTGTCAGCTTCCTGAGGAAAAGGACCACTGCAGTTTCTCTGTGCCCTACTCCTTCCACGCGCCCATGCTTGTGTGCTGGGCGCTCGGAGTACACCAAGCGTGGGACGCTGCGCCTTAATTCCCATGAATAAGCTGTGGTGCTTGTCCTCTGTTGCTCTTTGATTGTAAGCTCCTCCCTGAGAACAAAATATCAGGCTCTTCTTGTTCTTACAGCTGGTCAGCCCCACACAATGCACCACCCCCCTCACTGGTCAGTTCAAGTTAAAGCAAGTCCACCCCCCACAGCTTGAGGCTTGTCTGCTGTTCTAGTTTGCTAGCTGCCGGAATGCAATATACCAGAAACAGAACGGCTTTTAACAAGAGCAATTTAATGAGTTACCAGTTTACAGTTCTAAGGGCGAGAAAATGTCCCAATTAAAACAAGTCTATAGATGTGTCCAATTTAAGGCATCTGGGGAAACATACCTTGGTTCAAGAAGGCCAGCAACGTTCAATGCTTCCCTCTCAGCTGCAAGGGCACATGGCGAACATGGCAGCGTTTGCTGGCTTTCTCATGGCTCTACCAAAAAAGGGACTCTCTCCAAAATGCTTCCTCTTTTAAAGGATTCCGGTAAGCAACTCCACCTTCAGTAGGTGGAGACACACCTCCATGGAAATCATCTCATCAAAAGTTACCACCCACAATTGGGTGGGTCACATCTTCATGGAAACAATCAAAATGCTCCCACCCAGCAATATTGAATGAGGATCAAAGGGCATGGCTTTTCTGGGGTCCACCACAGATTCAGACCAGCAGATCTGTCAAACTGACCCCTCAGCTAAACGCTTGGGTTTCCTTCAGTTCGGGCTCTTTCCAGATTTTTCATAAAAGATGTGTTCAATATGAAATAGGAACATAAAGAAGGATATTGATAACTTGAAGCATCAACTCCCCATTTTCCTTTATATTCATCCCCATACCTTCCTTACCCCAGGCCTGGGTGAGTTGCACATGATTATATCCTTTGTAGAAAAGCCCAGAGAGGTTAGGCACTTGCCCAGTGTCACACAGTTAATGATAAGGGAAGGCGACAGGTTGTAAATAGAGAAGAGTCTGACTCTATTCCTGAGTTGTCAAAAATCATAGCCCCTACCTACTTTCTTAATTATGGAAAAAACAGTAAAAGCATCACTATCTCCCAGGGAATTACATTTGTTGTCTTTGTTCTTCATACAGTCTCAAAGGCTGCATGTGGAAGTCCCTCCTCCCCTAGGACAAAAATATAAGAAAGGAGGCAACGTGCTCAAATGTGGGTCGACAGAACATCTTTAAAGAGTTTTACTTGGCGATGTCTATTGTAGAAAAGGGCTTGTAATTAGTTTCCGTTAAGTGTGTCTTAGTCTTAATTCAACTGATACCCTGCGTTCTGTAGAATGTTACAAAGATCCTTTAAGACATTTCCATGACAACCAAGGGCTTCGGGTATAAGGAAGCCAGTTCTCTGGTCTGTGGATAGTTTACAGCTGTCTGATTTTTATGCCACGGATTCACCAAATTCTCTACTTATCCATCCCTATGATCAGTTCTTTCCTACCCCGTCTATTGGTAAAGTAGCCGTGGGCTATAAGGAAAGGAGAATTGGAGAAAAGGGGCAGGGGCAGCTTCTCCTGGGCTTTACTCTCTTCCCCCCGCCCCCCACAGCCCAGCAACAGCCTTGACCAACTCTCACTCACCCTCTCACCAAAACACCGCCCATACTCTCAAACCACCCGTGCAGCCTCCTTCTAAACCTTTCACTAAAAACCCCTTAGTGCTGTTTGCTTAAATTAGATTTTAAAATACATTCTGCGGAGAGGAACATAATCCCTTTTAAAAGGGCTAAGCTGTAAATGAGACCAGGAGAGAGTCAGCCCATAATGTTTAATGAACATGCTAAAGCATTTAATGCAAATTTCAATTTATTCATCAGAAATGAGGAGCATTATCATAGGCTGTTCCGATGATAAGAGGCAATTATTCTCTTCTGATGGAAAAATTATAATCTTGAAATTTTATACTGTCAAGCAGTATTCACACTCTACCCCACTCCACCCCCCAGTCCAGATTTGCCTTAAAATAAGGTGCAACAGCATGAGTCTAGGAAATCTGGAAAAGAGAGATCTTTCCTTTGTCAAGCAAGTTAAACTCTGCTGACAGAGGAATTGTTCCCTTTTTTAAAAAAAGGAAACCTTCAATGCTTTTGTAATTACTGCTATGTCCTTAAAAAGGGGGGGGGGGGACTTCAACCAAAAGTATGAGATTTAAGCTGAAATAAAAGTAGGAGGTTACTCGTTGTGGGGAAAAAACTAACATGAGCTAAATCTTGCTCTAATTTGTGGCTCTTCTTTGGAATATGGATTTATTTCACCTATAGGCTTCACTCTTTAGAATGCTTTTTGTAAAGACCAAAGTCACAAGGCTTAACAGCAAACAGAGAAGGGACCAGAGCCCAGAACTTCTAACACTTACACCGGAGCCCTTTCCACTTGTGGCAACATTGTTTGGGTCATCGCAAATACCAAAACGGTTCAACAACACAAAAAAGGAGCTGCCACGACCTGTTCCCCGCTCTTACCTTTCAAAAGTGACAAATGATCATTGCACTAGTGAAAGCTGTCTCTGCTGTCGCCCTGTTCTTTTGGCAATGATGACTTTAAAAATAGCAGGTTATTTATAAGTGGCCCTCCAACCTCACCCAGGAATCTGAAATACAGTATTTAAGATTGGATTTCTTGCCCCCAATGAGCCAGCCAAGCACTTAGCTGGTGCTTGGGTACCAGCTACGAGATCATTTGTAGGGGCCTGAGAGAGAAAAAGAGAACAAGAGCCTTCCAGAGATTGGGCGGACGGGTATGACGTCACAAGGGCTGCGGGGAGGCGGAGCTTGGAAGCGGGGCAGCCGCTCCTTGGAGAAGCCGAGCAAGACTCTGCAGAGGCTTTTGCGGCAATCCGGGAGCTGTGTCCTGCCTGACCCCCTCTGCAAAGCCACCCAGGACCCCCTGTTCCCCACAACAATATAGTCTCCCACCTCTGTACTGGGTCTTGAACATTCAATCTTTCCCTTC
>PVIY010010074.1:0-70074 GCA_004026745.1 Myrmecophaga tridactyla | reverse complement strand
TCTCAATTTCATTGATTTCTGCTCTAATCTTTGTTATTTCTTTCCTTTTGCTTGCTTTGGGCTTAGTTTGCTGTTCTTTCTCCAGATCTTCCAAGTGGACGGTTAATTCTCGAATTTTTGCCCTTTCTTCTTTTTTGATATAGGCGTTTAGGGCAATAAATTTCCCTCTTAGCACTGCCTTTGCTGCATCCCATAAGTTTTGATATGTTGTGTTTTCATTTTCATTCGCCTCGAGATATTTACTGATTTCTCAGTTACATATACTCTTAACTTACTTATTTTCTTATTGAATTTGTCTTGATGAGTGTTTGGGTTTGAAAGTATCATGCATCCCAGAAAAGCCATGTGTTAATCCTGATCCAATCTTGTGGGAGCAGCCATTTCTTTTAATCCTTATTCAATACTATAGGTTGGAAACTTTTCATTAGATTATCTTCATGGAGTTGCAGGACTCCCAATTGTGGCTGTGAACTTTTGATCAGATGGGGATGTAACTCTGCCCATTCAGGGTGGGTCTTGATCAGTTTACTGGAGTCCTTTAAAAGACAAAACATTTTGGAGAAACCTCAGAAACGACAGAAGCCTCAGAGCTGACAGACAGCAGATGTAGACTCCTGGAGAACAGTTGCTTCAGAGAACAGAGATACGATGTCTGGAGATGCTTGGAGCCCAGCAGACATCACCATGAGATGTTTAAGCAAGCCAGCCCTGGAGAGAGCCAAGGGAAGCCAAGAGATGAAAGCCAGGCCTGGAGAAGCAAAGTGAGGAACCCCCACAGAAACAGAGGCTGAAAGCAATGAAGCCCAGGAGGAAAGGACCAGCAGATGCCAGCTACGTAACTACCCAGATGACAGAATTGTTCCTGACCCACCGGCCTTTCTTGAGTGAAGGTAACTTGTTGATGATGGACAATTTTATAGGCTTAGCACTGTAAACTTGTGACTTATTAAATTTCCCTTTATAAAAGCTGTTCTATTTCTAGTCTACTGCATTCCAGCAGCTTGCAAATGAGAACAATGAGCTCTATTTTTTTCTAGTAAATTGCTCATTTAATCAGTTTTGAAATTTATTGCCAGAATATTCTTCTGAGTACTCCCTTATTTTTAAAATTTTTTGTTGTGTATGTAGGAATGTTCCATTTTATTCCTAATATGGTCTATTTCTGTTTTCTTTTTTTATTTCTTTACCAATTTGCCAGTGTTGCTCACTTTATTCGTTTTTTAAAAGAGCCCAATTTGGCTCTGTTGATTGTTTCTAATTGAGCTTCTCTATCATCCCTCTTTGCACCATATCCCTTGGCGTGTCTTGAAATATTTGTATGTGAAAACTCCCCTATTAACCCAAATCTATTGTTCTTAATGAATGAAAAGTCCCCTTACAAATTTCCTGTGTGGATATATTTTCTTATTTTCTGTTCACTTCTCTGAACTTTCTTTAATATTATTGCTTGAATTCTCTTCCTTTGGCTATCAGTTTCCCCAGATCTGGATTTATTTCCTCTCAGTTTTGTTGTGGCTCAAATTCAGAAATACAGAGAGAAACTCCTGTTTCGAGGCCAATAAATGATTCTAGTCCTGGAAGCTCAGATTGAGCTGGGTTCTGAAAGGTGGCTAGGATTTGGATAAGAGGAATCAGCCGCATTCTGGGTAGGGCTTGCAGGTGCTGTAAGTGGGTAACAGTGAGATGACAACCCTCACCCCCCAAGAAAAGCCAAGACCCCCAAGGGAGTAATATCTTCCAACCAGCCTCATCTTACCTCTTCTCTCTGGTGCTCTGTGCCCCAGAGGCTTGGGCCATCTCAAATCTGTCCTGCTCTCTCTTACCACAGGGCCTTTGAACATGCTCTTCCTTCTGCCTGGGACCATTCCTTTCCCTGCCACTTTCTCCCACTTAATTTCTATTCACGCCATCAAACCTCCATTTCATCTATATCCTTTCTTCATAAAGATTTTCTCTGATTCCCGTTACCAAGAGTCAAATTATATTATGACTTCTACTGTTGTAATTTTAGATCAATTATATGATTTCATAATTAGTGCCCATCTCCCTTTCTGGAATATAAGCTCCTTGAGGATAGGGATAGTTACCTTGTACAATGCCTTGCAGAGACAGGCACTTAGGTAACAGTTGTTTAATTTTCCCTCATTTGTTACTTAGTTAACACATAACTGAACAGTGTAGAGAACCACAAAATCCTTCTCTAGAGACGTGATGTTCGGAGAAGAGCTTCCTGACTCAGGACCATGCAGAATTTTTTTCTTTTTAGCTTTTGAAAGGTGAATTTAATAAGTTGCTTGTTTACATTTCTAAGGCCAAGAAAATGTCCCAATTAAAACAAATCTATAGAAATGTCCAACCTAAGGCATCCAAGGAAAGATACCTTTGTTCAAGAAGGCCGATGAAGTTCAGGGTTCCTCTCTCATCTGGAGGGCACGTGGTGAACACAGAATCATCTGCTAGCTTCTTCTCCTGGCTTCCTGTTTTGTGAAGCTCCCCGGGAGGCATTTTCCTTCTTCATCTCCAAAGGTCACTGGCTGGTGGACTCTGCTTCTCATGGCTATGTCGTTCTGCTCTGCTTTCTCTGAATCTCCTCATTCTTCAAAATGTTTCCTCTTTTATAGGACTTCAGAAACTAATCAAGACCCACACAAATGGTTGGTGACATACCTCCAGCTAATCCAGTTTAACAACCACTCTTGATTAAATCACGTCTCCAGGGAGTTGATCTAACTGCAGTTCAAACATACAATACTGAATAGGGATTAGAAGAAATAGCTGCCTTTACAAAATGGGATTAGGATTAAAACATGGCATTTCCAGGGCATGTACATCATTTCAAACCAGCACAATCCATAATATAATTATTGTATTTGAGACGTTTAACCTTGATGTAGTATTATTATCATGTAGTATATATTCAAATTTTCCCATTTGCATGTTTTTAATGTTTTTTTAAACTTTTTTATTATACAATACTATGCAGAATTTGAGAAGCCTGAGTTAATTTCCACTTATAAAAAAAATGAAGAATGCAAAACAGACTTAAAAAAATTGTGCGATTTTAAATGTTTACATTGAGACCATGAACACTTTAACACAATGACACATAATACAGTATAATTGTACAATTCCCAAGATAATGATAGGATTTATTATTTTTTTCATATTGTACTCAGGCAATGTGGAACAGTACTGGGATCTGAGCGTACATGAAGGTGTATGAGGCATGTCCTTCTCCCATCTCATAATTGCATCTCTCAGCTCTCTGCGTCACCACCTGCATTTGAGGCCCTTCGTGAGAGTGATGCCCAAGCCAATGCCCCTCCTGGTCCCATGATAGGGTCTGGCTTGACCAAGGATACTGACTTATCCAAAGAGGGAGCCAGGTAGAAGGAGATTTGCTCAGCCTCAGAAAAGGCAGAGGCAGGGAGGCAGAGCTCGGCAGGCTCTTCCCCAAATCACGTCCACCCTGACCTGGGAACACACCCTTCCCACCTGGGTGGCTGGCCCAGCCCCCCAGAGAAGGGGGCAGTATCAGGCGATTATAACTCCACCTTGCCGTCGGCTCTCATGGTTCTGAGTTCAGGCTTACCTGACAGCATGTGATTCTAATTTGGCTTCTAGTGTTTGTAGCGCTCTGGTCCAGGTAATCCTCACATAGGATGACCCAATCGGATTTGTGTTTGAGGAAAAAAAAAATCAAATAACAGTTGTCACAGTGAACAGGAGGGATTGATGGGAGGGTTGCAGCATGCGGTGGTGGTGGGGGGTTATGAAAATTGTGAGACCTGATGGGAGCTGATGTAGACAGTCCAAGGGAGAAGGGGTTACTGCAAGGAGGGGACAGATTCAAAGAGAGATTGAGAAAGTAAAAGCTGGCCACAATGCCTGCTCCAGTGATGGATCTGTGACCCACAGTGGGTGGAGTATGGCTGCCATGCCCTGGGACCACAGGCTGTAAGGATGTGATCCCAAAGCTTGTGGCTGCTGTGTTCTCCGCCGTGTGGAGAGGATGGACGTGAGCTCCATTTAAACGCATTGATTACTGTCTGGAAAGACAATCTCTCAGTGACCAGTAATTAACGTACGCCATTGTTTTTCTCTTAGAGCTGAGAGAACGAGGACCTCACATTAGATGCTGAGGGGTCTGTGTGTGTGTGTGTGTGTGTGTGTGTGTGTGTGTTTGCGTGAGAGAGAGGGAGGGGAAGAGAGAGAGAGAGAAAGAGTAACTCTGTGGAGTTCCCGCATCTAGTCTCTCCAGGGGCTGCTCTAAGGCGGAATTTCCGTGGTTTATTTGTGGGAACCTGTAATTTCCCCTTTTGAGCTTAAGCCACTTGAGCTTCTCACAATAAAAGAGTCCTGACTGAAATAGCATCTTCATGCCTAAAGCTTTTTCTCTACTTAAAGTATTTCCTCAGGATATATTCTTTTGAGGGAAAATAACAGGTCCAAAGTTACTACCAAATTTACATCAGGTCCAGAAATGTAGAATAACATTTCACCACACCCTCACAAGTATTGAGGGTTACAATTTTAAAAATTATTGCTAATTTCTTAGTTAAAAAAAAATCTTGCTCAAAATTATTTATTTTTAATTACTGGTGAGGCTGAAAATACTCTATTTTATTTGTTTTATATCTTTGTGGGGCAAAATTTCTATCTGTTACCTTCTTTACTGTAGTCCAAATGCTTCTTTATCACTTTATATGAATGCTCTTTAATTAAAGACTTTGAATTGGCTTCTCATATTTAGTTCAAATGTTTTCCCCAGCTTGGTTGCTTGCTCTTAATTTTGTTTATTGCTATTTTGAACATACAGGAATAATCAAATGTTAAGTAGTCAATTTTGCATTTTCTTTCATAGCTCTTTAATTTAGCAGAAAATAAAGCAGGCCTATTTTCTACTTTTTTTGTCTTTGTATGTCAGTTACAATTTTTTTTAAGAACTGAATCTTAAAAAAAGAAGTTTTACTTAGTTATTCTGGCAGCCATAGGAGTGCCCTGCTCAGAAGTCACTCAAGACGGGACTTACCCTGCACTAATGCAAGGTGTTAATCATAGGGGAAAGGGATATATGGAAACTCTATTTTTTGCATGATTTTTCTGTAGACCTACAACTTCTCTAATAAAATAAAAAGAAGAAACTTACCTTTCAGCTGCGAGGAGGGCAGTTAACTGACTGCCACCAGCTGCAATGCTTTCTGGGCCCACCATCGCATTCTAGTTGAGACCACTCTCCCAGGTACCGCCCAGCCAGTGACTGGACAAGGCAAGGGTGCCAGTGCCTGGCTGTTACTGCCTGATGCAGGACTCCTCACAAGCGCTCTATGTGCCTGAGCACTGTGCTGCACCAAGTGGGACTTTCTCAGAGTTGTGCCTCAGTCTGGAGCTCTTCCTCTCCACCCTCTTTCCTTCCTCCTTTTCTCTCAAAGGTTTTTCCTGCCCCCTCCTGAATGTTTTTCCTGCCCCCTCCTGCTCCTTCTCCCCTTTACTTTTCACAAGCATTACCCCCAGCAATTCTCTGGAACCTTTACCTTTACTTTGGCATCTGCTTCCTGGAGGACACAACTGATGCAGATATTACTAAACAATGAATCAATTCAGAGAAATAAGACAGAGGAAACACAAATCAAATGAAATCCTACCATCCAAACACATTCGTCGATGCACGTAAGCAGCTGTTAAGTAGTTGGGCAGATGTTTGGACAGCGAGATGGGGCAGGAATTTGCATCTGCTCTGTTCACTTCTTATCCTCAGACCTCTAACAGTGTCTGACACATGCTAGCACAAGTGTGCTTGTTCAGTGAATAGGTCAGATCAAATAGTATTCAAAAAATGAGAGATAGTAAACTTTATTCATTAAGGAAAAACAATATTGAGTTTAATTTTGCTTGAATTTTTTTGAAGAAAAAGCTTTAGTAAAACTTAAAAGGAATTTTTGAACTTCAGAACGGATTTCCCATTACAAAAGGTAATGGTTTCTAGTAGGGTAACTCTAAGATAAAAATGCTTAAAAATTATTTAATGAAATTTCTCTGACATTTTCCATCATTTTTCTAGATGAATTTTTGGACCCTATCATAATCCCTCAAAAACTTGCATGAGATTTATAAAGTGGAGTATGTTAAATTTATTAGTGATGAATTGATGTCTTTCAATGTTAATTTTTAAATCTAAGACATAATATGTTTTAACATTCATGCAAATGGTTATATGTCTTTGACTTGGAATTTGTATTTTTAAAACTATGCTATGCAAGTTTCTCATAAAATATTCCTATTATTACGAATGATATATTCTGTGAGAATATAAATATCATTTAAAAGCAAGTACATGATAATTTAGGATAACAAAGGCTGTTGCTGTTATGAACAATCCAGAGTGTTAGAAGCATGGGAAGACCAAGAGAGATAAAGAGCAGCAGTTGCAGCAGTAGTAGCACTGCTTCCTGTCAGATGGAATCTTGCTACCTGCCCTTTCCCAGCTGACTCCATTTTTGTATAACTGGTATTTGCTCTAGGAACTCTTGGCCTCCTTCAGCTCTCACTTTTCTGTTATGGTTACTGTACAACAGTGACTCCAAATTCTTCTCCTTGTTGGCAGAGGCCAACCAAAGGGGCTGACGTGCTGGATTTTACTTTCTCAGCCTCTTTTGCAGCTAGAGTATGGACCTGTGCCACAAACAGGCCAGTAAGATATAAAATGACACCTTTTGAGTATGTAAGAAAGATTTATTTCCCTGATAAGTGAGAGACAAGTGGATAGAAAGCCCACCCCTTACTTTCTTCCTGCTTTTGAACACTGATATGCGAGATGGGGATGTTTGGACTGTAGCAGTCATCTGGTAACCACAAGGGAAAGCCAGCAGAATCTCACAAAAGTCATCCCAGAAACCTGACATCATTGGGTCATTGCATCAACCAACCCTAGAATTAATTGTTTAGTAGAATAATAGACTGTTATCATTATTTGCAACTAAAAGCATACCGATTAATACATTTTCTATATCTGCGTTTGCCTCTGCCAGCTCTCTGTCATTTAATCCATTTCTAGTTGATAGTCCTTCTATTTAGCATGTTGAGGTGCCCATGTTAATGCCTCTGGATCTTGCCATTTCTAGCTCTCTGTTCTCCCATACATTCCTCTTCTGACATATAAACCCTCCCTATCTGCTCCTGGGTACAGTCTGTGTCTTCCACCATTACATTACTCCATATGTGACCATTTGCCAGGAGCTTAACAACAACACACAATTTTACACATCACTGCTATTGCACACATAAGTTGTTTCTGCCTACTTAGCATTTATTCCAACCTCCTGGTAGCAGTGTCTTGATGTCCTAAGGGGAATTGCCTCTTCCTTTCTCTTAGTCCATGTGATGTGACTAGTTGATCCCATCCATCATGATCTCAGCCTGGCTGCTCTTTCATTCTCCTAATGGCAATAATTGATTCAGGGATGAACATGTGACCCAATTTAAATCAATGAGGTTCAATCCTGGGACTTTTATTTCAACCAATGGAAAGAAATGTATTATTTCTGCTGGGATTACCATAGTCAGACTGATACAAGACTGGAGCTCCTAGGGCCTGTTGAAAGTTGGGCTAACAAGAAGTCAAAACAGAAAAATGCCAAGAAGGAAATAGAAAATGACAAGGCCTGTTGATATTATTTGAGCCCATGGATGCTTTAATCAAGTGACCCAATAACTTCCCTTTTTTGTTTAGGCCAATTTGAGTTGGATCTCTGTTATTTGACCTCAGAACCAAGGAAGTCATGATCAATAAGGCATCTATAACTTAGTGACCTTGGGATAAAGCTACGGATATATTATTATCCCCATCTTACAGCCATGGGACGTTGGCACCAACCCCTCCCTTCCCTCAATGCCTGTCAAGCCCTCTCACATCCCTCAGCTTTGATTTGGAGTTGATGTTTCCTATCCATAAGTCCCTTGAGGAAGCGCCTCACCACTGCCCCAACTGTCAGGGCCCTTCGTGAGATCTGACCACTAGACTATATCATCTCATTTTAGACTCTGTCACAAATACAAAGCAGCTTCCGTAGATGAGAAAGCATAATGGATCCAGTATTTAGCAATATTGAAACCCCTCAAAGTTCATAGTTTATTTCCAAAAAGCCAATTTTAAACAATAAGAAGTTTCAGATATTGACTCCATGAGTGAGAAATCAGAATTCAAAATCAGTGAAGAAACCACAGGAGTTGTGTGGTAAATATTTCTAAGGACTCATGGAAGCTTGCGAAAATGAACATATGTTTAAGCATCACAAAAAGACACTGTACAAAATGCTAAAAGTAACGGCATTATTGCCCGAAAGAAGTCAAGACTATGAATTGAGTGTTAAGAAAGTACTATGCGGGACCAGATTTCTATCCACAGTTAAGAAATAATTCAAATTAACTCTGAGTTTATTGTAAGGTTAACAGTTTTTACTGAGGGCAACTGTCTACATTAGAGTCAATTCAACTCAAGGCTGCTTCATTTAGAGAACATAAATCCTCTGGAAATCTGCCACAGTAAAGGGAACATATCAAAAGCCAATCTCTTCTGTGGTCTAAAGAAGTATGTGATGATTGTTCCTTAATATTTTTGGAAGAAATAACACTGCTGGATTATTTTATAATTGTCCAACAAGATTAAAATACAAGAAGGTGCTCTGAGCATCCACAGTCTAAAAAAACCTGAATTCCAGTTTCAGTTCAAATATGAGGATCACCATCCCACCCAAGCATCTTCCAAAAAAATTGGTTCTCCAGAGAATACCTTATTGTCTTGATCTATTTCTGTTGGATTTTAAAATTCTAGATTGAAGTTGCAAGAAAAAAAAAAAAACAGATGGGAAAGCATTTAGAGTTTTGAAAACTTATGTCCCAATCGAAATATGTGGAGCTTAATTGAATAAATTGTAAAAAAAAATTTATGACCCTGATGAAATGATTGGAAATTTGGACAACTACTGAATATTTGATGATAAAGCATTACTGTTGATCATGTAAGGTGTAATAATGGTATTGTGGTATGTTTGAAAAAGATAGTCCTTACTTTTTAGGGTGCCATACTCCCAAATGTTTGTGGATGAAGTGATATGATGTCTGGGATTGCTTCAAAATATTAAGAGATGATATGTGGATGGCATTATGGAAAAAACTAAATTAGCAATGATTTGATAATTGCTGAAGCCTGGTGATAAAGAGTTCATTTTGCTATTTTATTTTAATATTTGTTTGAAATTTGCTGAAATAAAAAGATTTTTAAAAGGGTCTTAAATGCTGTCCTTTGGCAGTATTTAGGAAAATATTCATCTCAGTATTGTTTTTCAAGGAGCTAGTATATTGATCTAGGTCTCTTTTTGCCAGCTTGTTCTCCATCTTTCAACTGTTAGTTTTTCTCAGAGCCTCTTTTCATTCTTTGTTGTTGTTGTTCTAGATTTTTGTTGTTCTTACCTGTTCCCATATCTTTCATTACCAACCACATGCAGACGAACCTGACATCTGAATGTTTTCCAACACTGTCTACGTATTTCTCAGTTTGAATATCCCAAACATACCCAAGACTCAAGTGAGTTCATCATCTTCATTCCCCAAACTTGGCCCTTTGCCTAAGTCGCTGTCTCGGTGACCATAGAGAATTATGTTATTTGTCTCATGCCCATCAGTCTAGTATTTACATTTTGGAATTGAATGTATCTTATCTTACATTTATTAATTTATTGAATGAGTTGAGTACTTGTTGAGTGCCTTCCCTTGGGCATTCTAGTATACTGGAATGATATTGTCTGACAGCCTAGCACAGTGCTTGGCATAAGATTGGGTGTCAAAGATCTCTTGGAGACTGATTCTTCTTTTTTTCTTAACAAATAATTTCAAGCATGAAAAAGAAAAGGAAGAAATAATGATCTATGTATTCACCACCCAGTTTAGAAAGAAAATTTTAGAAATAAAGTTCAAGTCCCTGAGTGTGCCAGTTTGAAAGTATTATGCACCCCAGAAAAGCCATGTTTTAATTCTGATCCAATCTGGTGGGAGCAGTATTTCTTCTAATCCTGATTCAATAATGTAGGCTGGAAATCTTGATTAGATTATTCCCTTGGCAATATGGCACACACAGTTGTATGTGTAATCTTTTGATTAGATGGAGATGTGACTCCACCCATCCTAGGTAGGGGCTTGATTAGATTACTAGAGACTTTAAAAGGGTGAACATTTTGAAGAAATGACAGAGGTCATACAGCCAGAGACATTTGCAGAAGCATAAAGAAAACACCCCTGGGGAAGGCATTGAAGAAGTCTGGAAAGAAAGTTAGCATATGTTGCCATGTACCTTTCCAGCTGAGAGAGAAACCCTGAACTTCATCGACCTTCTTGAGTCAAGGATCTTTTACTGGATGCCTTAATTTGGACATTTTTATAGCCTTGCCTTAATTTGGACATTTTCACAGCCTTAGAACTGTAAAACCGTAACTTATTAAATTCTCCTTTTAAAAAGCCATTCCAGTTCTGGTATACTACATTCCAGCAGCTTGCAAATTAGAACACTGAGTAATCCTCCATGATCCCATCTCTCTCCTTTTCCCAAAGGTAATCATTGTCCTCAATTTGATTTTATCGTTCCCATGAATGTACTTAGGTATTTAATACTATGGAGTATTCTTTGGAAAGTTTCAAACTTCATATAAAAGGTATCATACTGTTATATTCTTTAAAAGCTTTGTTGGCATAAGTTATGCTTTGGGACTTTATCAAAATGCTGATGCATAAGATTTAGTCATTTGTTTTCACTGATGTACAGTATTTGTTTATCCATTCTCTTGTTGATTAACATTTAGGTTATATCCATTTTTTCACTATTATGAACAGTGCTGAAATAAGCATTTCTTCTTGTCCAAATGTGGGAGTAGAATTATTGAGTGATTTTACTAGACATTTATCAAGTTGTAGTGTTAAGTGATTAAATCAATTTATAATCCCAAATGTAAGTAGGATAGTTTCAGTTGTTTCATGTTCTTACCAACATTTGGTATTGTCAGACTTTTAAACTTTTTGCCCATCTGATGGGTTTTCATTGGAGTTTTAATTTGCATTAGCCAGTTGACTACTGAGATGGAGCATTTTGAAAAGAATTTATTGGCCACTTAAGGTTCCTTCTTTTGTGAATTGCCTGTTGTTTTAGCTTGTAAAAGCTGTCAGAATGTAATATATGAGAAAAAGGAATGGCTTTTAGAAAGGGGGAATTTATTAAGCTTCGAGTTTATAGTTCTAAGACCATGAAAATGTCCAAATTAAGGCAAGGCTATAAAAATGTCCAAACAAGGCATCCAGGGAAAGATACCTTGGTTCAGTAGGCTGATGTTGTTCAGGGTTCTTCTCTCAGCTAGAAAAGCATATGGTGACATCTGCTAGCTTTTTTTCCAGACTTCTTCAAAGGCTTCTTTAGGGGAGTTTTCTTTATGCATCTCCAAAGGTCTCTGGCTGTGTGGGCTTTCCTGGCTCTAAAGCTTTTTCCAAAATGGTTCCTTCTTAAAAGAGTCCAGTAAGCAACTGCATCTTGAATGGGTCGAAACACAACTCCATGGAAACCATCTAATCAAAAGTTACCACCCATAATTGGGTGGGTCACATCTCCATGGAAACGATAAAAACATCCTACTCAGCAATATTGAATGACGATTAAAGAACATGACTTTTCTGGGGTCCTCATCAGATTCAAACTGGCATATTCAACCTTTTGGACCCCCAAAAGGCATGTTCTTTCCAAATGCAAAATACATTAATTAAAGCCTTAAACCATTTCAGTAACAATACAAATACAATACAAAACCCAAAACAGTACAACATCTCATCAAAGTCAGCTACAGGACTGGTCTGTCATAAGGTAAAGTTCTCCTCTGGCTGTGGACCTGTAAAACTCAGAACAAGTCATCTGCTGCCAATGTACAAAGGAGAAACACTCATAAGATATATATGCCCATTTCCATATGGAGAAATTGGAAGGAACACAGGGGTCACGGGACCCAAACAGTTCTGAAAAACTGCAGGGCAAACTCCATTAGATTTCAAAGTCTGACAGTCATTTATCCTCAGGCTTTAGAAAGCAGCAGTCCTATGCTTTCCAAGGACCTAAGTAGCAGCTTGGCTCTCTCCAAATGCAACCTTGGGGGACACTAGAGACCACCTTTTTCTTGGCTCCACCCTCTTGAAACATTGGGGCAGCACCTGGGATCTCTGCCATCTCTGGGGCATGTGCTCAACACTTCCAGAACAATGTGGTGGCAGCCAGGCTCTCCCTAATCCCCAGGGAATGTGCTCCACCCTCTCTGAGGCCCGGGGCACTGAAACTTCTGCCTTCTGCCTTTAGGGCAAACTCATGCTCTCCAAGTGCATGGGTGTGTCCGCTCTCCTAGCCCAAGGTTTCTTGGCTTCAGACTTTAGCTTCCATGGTTCTGCCTTGAAGTTTATTTTTCCTTCAATTTGTCCTTTTTCTGTCCCTTTAAGTCCAGACTGGCAGTGGTTCTGTTCATACAGATCCCACATCACTCGTTGATTTTCTATATAGTAAGCAAGGATCATAACTATCAGAGAATAGGACTTTCCACAAATCCTTTCTGGATTTTATTGTACTTAAGATGGAAAGAACAGAATTTCATGAATAACCCAAAAATATAAACTTAATTATGTAATAATACCAAGCTTCATTCAAGTTGATAAATATTATTAAATAAAAGTTGTTTAAACAATAATTCAGTATAAGTATTCCAGGATAAAATATATATAATATTTTACATCTATATTTTATCACATATTCTAGTAAGGAATGATAAGCAATACATTGAAAATAAAAGTCTTATTTCCAATATTTATCAGTACACAGGGTTCTGTAGGTGGAGCTTGAGACCAGGATGATTCAAATTAAGTACACAGCTAGTCCAGTTAACTGTTGTTCACTGGGGATTGGTGGAACTAGAGTAGGCTAGTTTTTAAAGGAAGCATCAATGCTTCCTTGGGCATTACCATTTGTGTGATGGAGTCAGTTTGCCATCATTTAATACCTTCACAGGAAGTCCAGCAAAGGCTGCAAAGTCATCATTGATAGTTGAAATACATGCTTGAAAAATCGTCAACAATGTTTAACAGCAGTTATAAACTATGATGTGAGCCAAATCATTATCTAGATATTCTATTTTGCTTTCTGGTATATTGGGGTAGATACAGGGGAATACTTGAAATCTTTGAACTGTAATCCAATTGCCTTGATCTCTGATAATGGTTGTATAGCCTTTATCTTATGCCCTTGTGATTGTAAAAACCTTGTGACTGACCCTCACTTGTGACCATTTTAACCATTTTTTTTAAATTTTGGAGTTTTGTCATCACTAAAGACAACCCTTAATGTTTATTAATGAAGGGCCTTGGGTCAGCCCAGAACTAACCCACCCTAATTTCAAAGTTATCTTGATAACTGAAGGTGGATCTAACCAAAATAAGCCTGCCCAATATCAGCAGATGCTTGGACTTTAACCTGTAAGTCCCCTATACCTCATTATAATACTAAAAACTATACTGAATGTGCTGGTTTGAAAGGATTTATGTACCCTAGAAAAGCCATGTTTTAATCCTAATCAATCTTATGGGAGTAACTGTTTCATCTAATCCCTATTCAGTACTGTAGGTTGGAAACTTGATTAGGTTATCTCCATGGAGATGTGGCACACCCAATTCTATTAACTTTTGAATAGAGGAAGATATGACTCCACCCATTCCAGTGGGTCTTGATTACTTTATGGGATCCTTTAAAAGAGGAAGTATTTTGGAGAAAGCTTGAGAATGATGACAGCGTCAGAGACATGAGAACTACAAGGTTCACCAGCCAGCGACCTTTGGAGATGAGGCAGAACACCCCTAGGGGAGCTTCATGAAGCAAGAGGCCTGGAGAGGAAGCTAGAAGATATTGTCATGTTCCTCATATGCCTTTCCACATGAGAAAGCCTGAACTTCATTGACCTTTCTTGAGTGAAGGTAACCTATTGTTGGTATCGTAATTTGGACATTTTTATAGACTTGCTTTAATTGGGACATTTTCTTGGCCTTAGAACCGTAAACTAGCAACTTACTAAATTCCCCTTTTCAGGAGCCATTCTGTTCCTGGTATATTGCATTCCAGCAGCTAGCAGACTAGAACACTGATCATGATATTAAGGCCGCCCATACGTCCTGTGACTCCACATGCTCAATAATTTGATCACCTCTAATTATATCTTCTGGGGCCACTGTGCTCATTATCCTACAACCTGCCCATATTTGATACTATAAAACTAACAGAATTACTGCAGTTCAGGGAGACAGATTTTGTTATGCCAATAAGCTGTCTGAACTCCTGCTTCACACCTAATAATAAACTCTTTCTCATTTTGAAACCCGTATCTCAGGAATTGGTCATTTGAGTGCATAGGGCAAAGAATCCACCATTTTGATTGGTGTCACCTCATGCCTCCTTTTCCCTTTCACCTCTCACATCTTGTCAATTACCAAACCTTATCAATTCTGTATTCTTCATATTCATATTCATGTTCTGTTCATTGCAGAAAAGGAATTTCTGCAATTTCTTCCCTAGAGCCAGATGTGAGAGAGATGGGGGAGTAGGAGGGCAGCCCTGTAGGCCCATGCAGTTGTGAACTCTCTGGATAGGCAGATGGTATCCACATTACTCATGGAAGAAGACATGGTGCCAGCATTCAGTGGCCTGAAGGAGAAGTAATGTCACTTGGCCCATTATAAGGTTTTGCAGATTTGGGAGCACTGAAGATATTCTGGGTGGGAGATTTTCTCTTTGAGTCACGGCAGAACATTGCCTAAGCCATGGTGCTGGCAGAAGATGGGAGAAGCTCAGCAGTCTCAGTGGACACTCAGCAAAGTGCTGAGAGAGAGCTGGCTAGGTGGAGCACAAAATGTGTGTTGATTTATTTCTGAACAGTTGTGAGAAGCCACTGTGACTTTTCCAGAATCACTTAGGGTTTGGAGTGGAGGTAGTGAGGGCTTTGCCAGGGACAATTTTGGGTTTCAATGCTAATCTTAGGCTGTTGGGCTTGGGGAATTAGGGCACTATTATCATATATACAACATTTTAAGTGCTTGTTTGCTTGGATAAAAGCTTTTGCATGTAAATAAGTGATTGTAGTTCTTCAGCAAGATTCCTAGAGACTTGCTAGGGAGCTGTTTGGTGGATTTTATATTTTCCAGCACAATTTTCACCATAGGCCATGCTCTGGCAATTATATTGGAGGGAAATTATAAATGTAAAACATACAACCACTTTTGGGGATTCTTTTGCTTTGTTATTTATTTCCTTAGTAATGCTACATCCAAATACCAGTGTGCCAGACACTTTTTTTAAAAATTAGAGACGTTATACATTTACAGAACAGTCATACATAAAATATAAGATTCTCATATACCACCCTTGTGCTAGTTTGAATCTATTATGTACTCCAGAAAAGCCATGTTTTATTCCTTATCCAATCTTGTAGGAGCAGCCATTTCTTTTAATTATGATTCAATACTGTAGGATGGAATCTTTTGATTAGATTTTCTCCACGGAGTGTGACACACCCAATTGTGGGTATTAACTTTGATTAGATGGAGATGTGACTCCACCCATTCCAGGTGGGTCCTGATTAGCTTACTGGAAATCTTTAAAAGAGGAACCATTTTGGAGATAGAGTCAGAAATGACAGAAAACACAGAAGCCTCAGAGCCAATAGAAACCTCAGAGAAGAGCCGACACATGGAGAACAGAGAAACGGATGTTTGGAGATGCTTGGAGCACAGCAGATGTTGCCTTGGGATGTTAAGCAAGCCAGAACCTGGAGAGAATGAAGGGAAGCCAAGAGATGAAAACCAGCCCTGGAGAAGCAAAGTGAAGAACCCCAACAGGAACAGAGGCATTAGAGACCAGGAGCAAGGGACCAGCACGCCTTTCCAGCTGACAGAGGTGTTCCTGACCCATCGGCGTTCCTTGAATTAAGGTAACCTTTTGTTGGTGCCTTAATTTGGGCATTTCCATAGACTTAGAACTGTAAACTTGTAACTTATTAAATTCCCCGTTTTAAAAGTCATTCCACTTCTGGTATATCACATACTGGCAGCTTGCAAACTAACTCAACCTTTTTATTAACAACTTGCATTGGTGTGGTACATTTGTTACAATTGATGAAAACACATTTTTATATTGTACTATTAAACATAGTCCATAGTTTAACTTAGGAATTCCCTATTCATGTTGGATTTTCCAAAAAATTTTAAAAATTTTACTCCAATAACATATATATAATCTATCATTTCCCCTTTTAACCACATTCAAATATATAATCCAATGCTGTTAATTACATTCACAATGTTGTGCTGTCATAACCACCAATCATTACCAAAACTTTTCCATTATCCCAAATAGAATTTGGGATTTTAAGCCTTAATGCCCTATTTCCTACCCCTTCTCCATCCACTGGTAACCTATATTCTGGATTCTGACTCTGAGTTGGCTTATTCTAATTATTTCATATCCATGAGATCAGACAGTATTTGTTGTTTTGTGAATGGCTTGTTTCACTCAACATGATGTTGTCCAAGTTCTTCCATGTTGTCTCATGTACCAGAAACTCATTCCTTTGTGTGTATCTATCACATTTTGCTATCCATTTATTGACTGGTAGATACTTGGGTTGTTTCCATCTTTTGGCAATTGTGAATAATGCCACTAAGAAACATCTGTTCTAGTCCTTGCTTTCAATTCTTTTGGGTATATGTAGAAGTGAGATTGCTGTATCATATGTTAATTCTACTTAACTTTGTAAGGACCAACTAAACTGTCTTCTACAGTGGCTGTACATTTTACATTGGAAGCCACATATGTGAAGAGCTTAATATCCATCTAATCATAGGGTAAACAGGGGTCACCAGACCCAAATAGTTCCAAAAACATGCAGGGCAGACTCTCATCATCAGGAGCAAGGGATCAGCAGATGTCAGCCCCATGACTTTCCAGCTGACAGAGGTGTTCTGGATGGCATCAGCCTTTCTTGAATGAGGTAACCTCTTGTTAATGCCTTGGTTTTAACATTTTCTCAGCACTAGAACTGTAAAATGATAACATTAAATTCCCTTTTTAAAAGCTATATTGCATTCTGGCAGCTTAACAAACTAATACACTACTGATTTGGGGGTTGATCTTGTATCCCACCCCTTGATGAACTTGTTTGTTAGCTCTATTAGCTCTGTTGTAGATTTTTGGGGAATTTTCTAAATACAAGGTCATGTTTTCTGTCAAACAGTGAAAGTTTTACTTCTTCCTTTGAAATTTGGATGCCTTTTATTTCTTTTCCTTGCCTAACTGCTGTAGTTAGAACTTCTAGCATAGTGTTGAATAACAGTGGTGACAGTGAGTACCCTTGTCTTTTTCCAGATCTTAGAGAGAAAGCTTTCAGTCTTTCCCCACTAAGTAGGATGTTAGCTGTGGGTTTTCATGTATGCCCTTTATCATGTTGAGGAAGTTTCCTTCTATTCCTATCTTTCAAAATGCTTTTATCAAAAAGGATGCTAGACTTTGTCAAATGCATTTTCTGTACTCAAGATGATCACGTGATTTTTCACCTTCAATTTGTTAATGTGATAGATTCCATTCATTGATTTTCTGGTGTTGAACCACCCTCACATGACTGGGAGAAAACCTGCTTGATCATGGCGATTAATTATTTTAATATGCTGTTGGATTTGATTTGCAAGCATTTTGTTGAGAATATTTGCATCTGTATTCATAAGAGATATTGATTCGTAATTTTCTTTTCTTGTGTCATGTTTATCTGGTTTTGGTATAAGGGTGATGTTGGCCAGATAGAATGAATTAGAGAGAGTACTTCCTCTTCAATTTTTTGGAATAGTTTAACCAGGATTTGTGTTGATTCTCCTTGGAAATTTTGGTAAAATTCCCCTGTGAATTCATCTGGTCCTGAGTTTTTCCTTGTTGGGAGATATCTGATTACTGATTCAATCTCTTTATTAACTGTTGGTTTACTGAGACCTTTTATTTCTTCTTGAGTCAGTGCACATAGTTTGTGTGTTTCTAGGAATTTTCCCATTTCATGTAGGTTATTTAATTTGTTGTTGTACATTTGTTTGTGGTATCCTCTCACATCCTTTTTATTTCAGCGAGGTTGTCGGTATTATACCCCCTTTCCTTTCTGATTTTAATTATTGTGTTTTCTCTTTTTTTTCTTCAGTCTAGTTAAAGTCTTGTCAGTTTTATTGATCTTTTCAAAGAACTGACTTTTGGTTTTGTTTATTCTAATTGTTTTTTTATTCTCTATTTCATTTATCTCTACTCTAATCTTTGTTATTTCCTTCCTTCTACTTGCTTTGGGTTTAGTTTGCTTTCCTTTTTCCAGTTCTTCCAGTTTTTAGGTTAGGTCTCTAATTGTAAATCTATCTTCTTTTTAAAGGTAGGCATTTAGTTGTAAATTTTCCCCTCTGCATTGCCTTTGCTGCATCCCATATGTTTTGGTGTGTTGTGTTTTCATTTTCCTTATCATCAAGATATTTCCTAATTTTGCTTCTGATTTCCTCTTTAACCCATTGGTGGTTTAATTTCCACATATTTGTGATTTTTCCACTTAATCCTCTGTTATTGATTTCTAGTTTTATTTAATTGTGGTCAGATAAGTTACATTGTATGATTTCAGTATTTTTTAATTTATTCTTTGTGATTTAAGATATGGCCTGTCTTGGAGAATGATCCATTTATGTTTGATAAGAATGTATATTTGTTGTTGGGTGAAGTGTTCTTTATATGCTTGTTAGCTCTAGTTGGTTTAGAGTATTTTTCAAGTTTTCTATTTTCTTATCGATCTTCTGTCTAGAGGTTGCATCCATTTGTTAAGGTTGTGCATTAAAATCTACTTTTAATGTAGAACCCTCTATTTCTCCTTCAAATCTGTCCGTATTTGCTTAATATATTTTAGGGCTCTGCTCTTAGGTGCATATATATTTATAATAGCTAAATCTTCTTGTTTAATGGTCACTATACCCCTTTATATAGTGACCATTTTTGCCCCTTTTTTAAAATTTAAAGTCTGTTTTGTTTTATCTGATATTAGTACAGCTACCCCCACTCTCCTTTGGTTACTACTTGCATGGTGTATTTTTTCCCATTCTTTCACTTTCAACCTACTCGTGACTTTGAATTTAAGGTTAGTTTCTTGTAGACAGCATATAGATAGATCATGCTTTTTTTATCCATTCTGCCAATCTCTGCCTTTTGACTGGAAAGTTCAAGCCATTTAAATTTAAAGTACTACTAATAATATAGGACTTTCCTCTGCCTTTTTGCTTTTTAGTCTCTTAAAATATGCCCTTTTTTGCACCTCAATTCTTTCGTTAATGCCTACTTTTATATTTATTTGATTTTTTATATTGTACCATATTGAGTCCCTTCTCATTTCTAGCTGTATGCATTTTTCATATATTTTCCTTGTGTTCACCATGGGGTTAAAATTCAACATCCTAAGTATATAACAATCATATTTGACTTGATTAAAATGACTCCAGTGTCTTATACATAAATTGTTCCTATACCCTTCTTGCCCCCCACTTTTTTTGTACTTGTTACCACATTCATCTTTGTACATTATATGTCCAAAATCATAGATTTACCACCACTTTTTATGCATTTGCATTTTAGCACATGTAAGAAGTAAGAAGTGAAGTTACATATGTAAAAATACAATACAGTATTACTAACATTTATAATTACATGAAAGGTTACCTTTACCAGATATCTTTACTTCTTTTTGCTGCTTTGAACCACTGTCTGGTATTCTTTCATTTCAGTGTGAAAACTCCTTTTAGCATTACTTATAGAGCAGGTGTAATGGTGATGGATTCCCTCAGCTTTTGTGTGAGTGGGAATGTCTTAATCTCTCCCTGAGTTTTGCAAGTAGGCCTAACTGTTTATATGATTCTCAGTCGGCAGTTGTATTGTTTCAGCATTTTAAGTATTCCAACCCACTGCCTTCTTGCCTCCATAGTTTCTGATGAGAAATCAGCACTCAGACTAATTGGGACTACTCATATATATAACATTGCTTTTCTCTTGCAGCTTTCAGAACTCTTTTGTGCTTTGCATTCAACAGTGTGATCATGTATGATGGGGTGCATTTTTCTTCATGTTTATTGTGTTTGTGTTCTTGGATGTGCATGTTCATGTGTTTTGCTAAGTTTGGGAAATTCTCTGTCATTATTTCTTTGACTTTTCCTTCTGATTCTTTGTTTCTTCTGCTTTTGGGACTCCTATAATGAGTATATTGGTGTGCTCGATGGTATCCCAGAGGTCTCTCAGGATATTTTCACTCTTTGATGATTCTTTTTTCTTTCTGCTCCTCAGCCTGATTCATTTAAATTGTCTTGTTTTCAAGTTTACTGATTCTTCTGCCAGAACCAATCTGCTGTGGAAACCCTCCTGGGAATTTTTCATTTCATTTATTGTGGTCTTTAACTCCAGTAGTTCTGTTTATTTCTTTTCTAAAATTTCTTTCTGTTTATCATGATTCACCTATCATTCATTCATTGTTTCCTGATATCCTTTAGTAATTTCTCTCTATATTCCTTCATCCTCTTGAGCTCATTGTTTTCCAGATATTCTTTAGTTCCTTCTTTGTTTTTTCTTCATCTCCTTAAGCATATTGAAGGTCATTTTTTAAAAGTCTTTCTCAGATATGCCCACAGTCCAGTCTTCCTTGCTGACATTTTCTGGGTTTTTATACTCTTCTTTTGGATAGGCTATCATTTCCTATTTGTCTGTCTTGTAATCATTTGTTGCACACTATATATTTTAATACTTTAAAATGTTAACTCTGGCATTTATTCCCTGGCATATTTTTTTCTTGAATTTGTAACCAACTGGTAGTATAACAGAGATTTTTTTTTTTGAGTGTTAAGAGCTAACAATACCAAGCAAATCTAAGCAAAAATACACCATCTTTGCAAATTTGATCTAGGTTGGCTGATACTCTCCATGAGAGTTCAGCTCTTCTATCAGGAAGATCCATTCAAGGAGAATGCAAAATGCAGGATCCTCCCTGTTTTTTTCTGGGCCTGTGTCTTGTCCTGGGTTTGTGTTTACTAATGGCTTAGGAGATCCTCTGTTTACAGGAGTTGGAATTTCCCTCTACTTCCCAGGAAATAGACCTTCTTCCTCTTGGTGCTCCCTTGCAGGACTTAAAGCAGGTAAGCCTTTGCCCCAGGCCATCTGCCTCAACTGTTTCTCACACTGCTTTTGTTGTCTCAAGATGCTTTTACCTGGTGGAAAAATCCTGGGAGGGTGGAGGTGTGCTGAAGTGGTGTTTACCCAGTCAGTCTTTCCCAGCTGGATCATGGCCTGGGATCCACAAAGGGAGGGCCAGTCCATACTGCCCTGGAAGGGGACGAGGGAGGGTGTCACGAGCTTCTTCAAAACTCTCCAAAGCTGTACTGTCTTGACTCAGTACCTGGCCAGGCAAATGAAGCCCTTTGACTCTCCTCCACAGCTCTAAGAGGGTGTACCATCTTTAAGTTTCCTCTACCATCTTGTCTGGGGCAGGTTGGAAGAATGACTACCCTCAGAGCCAGGCCTCCAGTGATTCAAAGTTAGCTAATCAAAAGCAATGGTTAGCAATTGCCTGCACCTCCCTGGATCTTGGGGAACTACATTTTTTATGTCCCTTTCTAGCACCAGCAAGCTACGTACATTAGGGGCTGGTCCCCACTGCTGCCTGCCGTGAGAGTGGGGCCTGGACAATGGTGACTGCCACACAGAGAGAGCAGTTTACTGGAATTTACCATGATTTACCAGTCTCTTCCTCCCACTCTTTCCTCTTTCCTCCAGTGTTCTGTTGAACTCTGGAGGTTCAATATAGTTGATTCAGTCAGTTCCTGTGCATTTAATAGTCCTTCTAGTGGAGGGACTGATTCCTGGAGCTTTCTACTCTACCATTGCCCCATCATCCTCCAGGCATTAAATTGTAATTCTTTCCTCTTTCTACAAAAATTGAGGGTACTTTCCATTGGGTTCTCTCATCACTGATTGACAGATATGAGTTCTGCTGACTAGATGGAAGAACCTAGCTGTATTTTTTTGTCTCTGAATCATTAACTAAATTTTCAAGTATTCAATGAAAACCACAGATAGACATGGCCAAGCACTTTTCCCTCTGATTTTTTGAAAATATGAATGTCTTAAGAAATTTATTGCATATGTTCTTCATTTATTTAATACTAAATGTTCCACATCTTGCATTATAAGAGTTAGACACTGTCCAAAGAACTTATTGAATCACTTTTGAAAACGTTCTTCTACAAAAACAGGAAGTCAATAGTATACCAAATGTCAAATGTTGAGAGGAGTTGGATTAGGTACAAAACTTTTAGATTCATAAATTTTGAGCTGGTTCTAAATCACAGCATTGATGAATTCCCTACCTCTTCCATATTCATGGTTGTGTGTGTATATAGTGCACATTTCTTATGCATTCTAAAGCATAGTGATGAGAAGAAGAAATTTCTATGTTATGATTTCACTGGATTTGGGGAGGATAGAAAAATGATCCTGAGGCTCCATTCTTGGAAATTAAAAATGGATGACATTTAATCTTCCATAAGCAATGTGACTTTGGTCCTGTTATTTGTCACTTTGTTGAAGCTCTTGAAATGGGGGACATTTACACTTACTGATTTCCCTTAAAGATGTATTTCATCTTTACCTTAAAGATGTACCTCATAGATTACCTATGATTTCACAGATTATTGAAGAGATTATTTATTATGTTGCTTTATGAAGATAATAAAAATGATTCCATGATTTTTATTTGGGGGTATGGGGCTTGGAAATACTCCAATACCTGAAAACATAGAAAAAATATGACAACTACTTTATTTTCCTTAGCAACTGATGGAACTTTACAAGATAAGTCAGAGAAAAAAATGATCACTTATAGACTATTAATGCACATACTTCTTAACAACATCCCAAACATTAAAGAGGTAACTTTAGTCAATACAAATTTAACTAAGGGCTTATTATGTGGCTAGGCACTACATGCACTTGGGATACAAAGATGAATTTGAAATGGACCTTTCCCTCAAGGAGTTAACAGTTGAGTAAGAGAGTCACAAATCATGGTCATATAAAGTGGTATATCCAATAATAAGAGTTCATACCTGGTGCAGACATCACTAAAAGGAGGGCAGGAATAATCATGTCTGGCACCATGAGAGGATGGAGAGAAAATGAACAGCACCTGGCACTGACCCTAGCACATAGTAAATGCTCAGTAAGTGTTAGTACTCTTCTTCCCTTCCTTTAAGTATAAGGTATTAAACCTTTTTATTCCTTTTGTAAGCATATAGAATATTTTTGAGGTACACATATGAGAGAACACACGGGCACTCTTGTAAAGTTAGAGGTGATAAAGGTGAGAGGCAAAAGGCAGTGTGGGGCCATTTGTTTTTATAGATCAGCTTTATTTACTCCCCCTCCTCTTCCTTGTTTGGGGCTCCTCCTCCTATCCTCCCTTCTTTCCAGGGAGGTGTCTGGTGGTGGATAGTGCATTTGGGTGGGTAGATGAGCTGTCTCTACCCTTCTCGGTGGATGACTCACTCAGGTGGGGTCATTTGGCTGCCAGGTGCAGTTTGTTGCTGTTTTCTCGGAGATATATTTCTCCACTTTTTGGAGTTTGCCCTTTGCTTAGCCAGCCACCACCCTAATTCTAAGCCTGCATCATTTTCCCCTCAGACTTCTAATTACCCTTAATCTTAAGGGAATTTGGGCTGGTGGTCCATCTTCTGTAATTGCTTCAAGCTGTTTGTGGGTCAAAGGCCCTACTTATGGGAGCATAGAAGTGTCTGTCTATGCTATGGAAGGTGGCTGCTTGAGCGCGGAGAATAGCAACATAGCCTCTCCCAAGGAGAAGTTTGTTGTGAAAGGTTTCTAACCTGGAAGAAACAAACTTGGTAAGAAGTTTAACAGTGCAAGAGCGGATCCATAGCGAGAAGAGGATAGAAGTGAGTGAGCCTAAGAGAGGCATTGGCTAAATGAGACTGGAGAAGAGGGAAGGAAATGACCTTTCTTCAGATTCCAAAATGAATTTTGCTGCGTAGCTCATTCCTGTTTAACTGGGGAATAAGAGGGTGCATGTGGTTAAGTTAAGGAGTGCAGGAATGAGGCTTTAGAAGGGGCTTGATTGATTGTGCTGTGGCTTTGGCTGCTGTGTGTTGGCCTGGTTATTTCTTCAAGAGACATTTGTATTGTTTTTTGACAGCCAGGGCAATGAATTACTGCTTTTTAACTAGAGCACAGCATTTAAGAGATTGAGTATTTCTTTTTGGTGTTTAACTGTGAGAAAGCCTCACTCTTTCTACATTGCTGCATGAACATGCAGAACTAGGAAGGAATGGCTTTTTCCCTTTTCTAGTTCTAGAGCTCAGGTGAGGGGAAGTAGTTCTGCTTTTTAAGATACAGTCCCTGAGGGTAGGACTTTGGCTTCGTTCTAGTTTGATTATTGCATACTTTGCTTTCTTTGTTCTTTGATCAATGAAGCTACTTTTAGAAATAAAAATATTTGACAAACTACAGCAGAAGTTTTGTCCTATTTTACTTTTATACATTTACTAGTGTTAGGTTAATTAAGAGGTAGAACATAGTTTGTACACTTGCCTTGTTCCATTTTTAAATTTCTTTTGTTAAAGGTGAAGTTCTGATTTATAGCTACCTATATGTACTTTTAGAGAAGACTTAGAGAACTTTTAGAGAAAGCTTAGAGTAAAGTAGTGTAACTGACAAGTAAATTTGATTATCATATAGGTAAATATTAGGATATAACATGGACAGTGAGACTATTGTTAAGTTCTTAGGAATTTTATATAATTTCTAAATATATGAGAAGTTTTAGCTTAACAGAGGATAGAAAATTTCTTTAATTATTGGAATATTTCCTAAACACCTTTTATATAAAGCTATTTTAGCACTTCACATTTATAAGGTGAGAGAACAATTTCTTTGTAATAGTTTTCCTTTAAGACTGAGAAGACTTGTCTTCTGAAATAAAGAATGAGGTCATCATAAACATTTAGACAGAGTACTCAGATGGTTAATTTGAGAAATTTTGATGATTTTTCATAAAGAGTAGACTAACAGAGGTGGGGCAAGATGGTGGCATAGTAAGGTGTGAAATTTCGTTCGTCCTCCAGAGCAAATAGTGAATAGTCAGGAACTTTACGGAACAACTGCTGGGGGTACTTCAGTGACTGGATACACATTGTACACCAGTCTGGAATGGGGGAAATGGCTGAGATCCCATACAGAACTGTAAGTCACCCAAGCTGCAGAGGCTGGTACCCACACAGTGGGCTCATTCTGAGGGGAAAGGAAACAGACTTTACTAGTAGCAAGGAGTCAGCTCAACTGAGCTCCATTTCTGGAATTAATTAACAAATATGGACTGCTGAAAACAGGCCCAAGCACAGATAAACCTGGAGTAAGCACTAAAGGAATGAGGATTGAGCCCTGGCAGAGAAGAGATGAGGCTGATGGTAAAAAAGAAAAAACCAACAATACCAACAACTAGAGGTTTTTTGAGTTGGACAGCACAAAATACTGGAAAAGGTCTAGGCCCCAAGAAAAGGGGGCATATTGAGCCTGGGACACACAGAACCACTTATTAAGTCCAGCTCTTGGTTGGCAAACCCAGGGAAATGGGGTCTGGCTCTGAAAAGGCTTTTTTTTTTTTTTTTTTTTTCTTAACAGCTTATTAGATAGAACTGCAAGCATTCTCAGGCCCAAGGCAAGGGTGGAGTTAAGGCATGTCTGAGAGACAAGGTAGTCAGGTGAATGGGGACAATTTCTTAAAGGGTGTATCTTCCCCATGAAAACGGAGGTGGGGCCCAGCTCAGGTGGCAACCCTCATTCAGGGAATTTAGGCTCCAGGGGCTGGAAAACAGAAGCAACCTAAGCTCAACCTCTACCTCAGCCTGTCTCACAACACCACTGGAAGGGAGAGGCTGCTGAAATTAAAGGCACTGTATCACTTTATGCTGGTGGGAAGCTGTGGGCAGACAAACACCACATGCTTGGCAGGATAGGAAAAGCACAGAATCTAGAGGCTTCACAGGAAAGTTTGACAACCTGCTGGGTCTCACCCTCAGGGAAACTTGATACTGGCTACTCTTTCCTCCTGAGACATGGACCAGTCTGGTCTGGGAAAATCTGACTGGGGTCAATCACATCTGAGGAGACCCTCCTCTAAAAAAAGATTCCATATAGGCAGGGCAAGAACCAGAAAAACAAGAGCTGAAAAATTCTGATCAGTTAAAAAGAAGTTATGCTAAAGGTCTAGAATAAGTTGAACTGAATGCCAAAGGACAGGTGGAGAACAAAGCAATCTAACAAGAAAACCCTAGGTAAAAGAGTGAAAATGACCCCCAGAATAAACTAATTAAGGAAGTCAAGTGCCTAGACACCAGCAAAAAATGAGTCATACTAGGAAAACTGAAGATATTTCCCAGTCAAAGGAATAAATCAACACAGCAATTGAGACACAAGAGTTGAAACAACTAATTCAGGATATTCAAACAGTCATGCAAAATCACACACAAAAAAATCAACAAATCGAGGGAAGATATGGCAAATGAGATGAAGGATATAAAGAAGACATTGGCAAACATAAAGAAGAACTCAAAAGTTTGAAAAACAAATCACAGAACATGGGTGGTGCAACAGTGGCTCAGTAACAAAATTCTCACCTGCCACGCCAGAGCCCTGAGTTTGATTTCTAGAGCTTGCCCAGGCCAAAAAAAAAAAGCAGAATTTATGGAAATTAAAGCAACAATAGAAGAGATGAAAAAAAAAATGGATACCTAGAACAGTAGATTTGAATAGGCAGAAGGAAGGATTGGTGAATTAGAGGACATGACATCTGAAATCCTACACAAAAGATAAGGAAAAGATTGGAAGAATATGAGCAGGGGCTCAGGGAATTGATTAACAACAAGAAGCAAATGAATATATATATGTTATGGGTGTCCCAGAAGGAGAAGAGAAAGGAAAAGGGACAGAAAGACTAATGGAGGAAATAATCACTGAAAATTTCCCATCACTTATGAAAGAAATAAAATTACACGTCCAAGAAATGCAGCTTAGCCCAAACAGAATAGATCCAAATAGACCTGCTCCAAGACACCTACTCATCAAATGTCAAAGACAGAGAATTTTGAAAGCAGTAAGAAAAAAGCAATTCATCACATACAAAGGAAGCTCGATAAGATTATGTGTATATTTCTCAGCAGAAACCATGGAGACAAGAAGGCAGTGATCTTATATATTTAGGATTCTAAAAGACAAAAACTACCAACTAAGGTCCTATGTGCAGCAAAACTATCCTTCAAAAAAGGGGTAAAGTATTTTCTGTCACTGAGAGAGTTTGTGACTAAGAGACCAGCTCTACAAGAAATACTAAAGGGAGCAGTACAGCAGATAGAAAGAAACAGGAGAGAGAGGTCTGCAGAAGAGTATAGAAATGAAGACTATCAATTAAAAAAAAGTAAAAAGAGAAGAAAAAACAAGATATGACATATAAAATCCAAAACAACAAATGGTAGAAGAATGTACTACCTTTACAGTAATAACGTTAAATATCAATGAATTAAACTCCCCAAGCAAGAGTCATAGATTGGCAGAATGGATTGAAAAAATAGGACCCATCTATAGGCTGTCTACAGGAAACTCACTTTAGGCCCAAGATTGAAAGTGAAAGTTTGGAAAAGGATATTTCATGCAAACAACAACCAGAAAAGAACTGGGATAGTTATACTAATATCCAACAAATCAGACTTCAAATGTAAAACAATTAAAAGAGACAAAGAAGGTCACTGTTCTAGTTTGCTAGCTGCCAGAATGCAATATGCCAGAAACAGAATGGCTTTTAAAAAGGGGAATTTAATAAGTTGCAAGTTTACAGTTTGAAGGCTGAGGAAAATGTCCCAATTAAAACAAGTCTATAGAAATGTCCAATCTAAGGCATCCAGGGACAGATACCTTGGTTCAAGAAGGCCAATGAAGTTCAGAATTTCTCTCTGAAGTGAAAAGACACATGGCAAACACAGTCAGAGTTTCTCTTTCATCTGGAAAGGCATGTGGCAAACATGGCTTCGTATGCTAGCTTTCTCTCCTGGCTTCCGTCTCCCCAGGAGGCATTTTCCTTCATCTCCAAAGGTTGCTGGCGGGTGGACTCTCTTCTTCTCGTGGCTATGTCATTCTCTGCTCTCTCAGAATCTCTCCTCTTCTCTGAAATGTTTCCTCTTTTATATAATTCTAGTAAACTACTCAAGACCCACCTGGAATGGGTGAAGACACATCTCCACCTAATTCAGCTTAATAACCACTCTTGATTGAGTCACATCTCTAGAGAAATGATCTAATTAAAGTTTCAAACATACAGTACTGAATACGGATTAGAAGAAATGGCTGCCTTTATAAAATGGGATTAGGATTAAAACATGGCTTTTCTAAAATACATATGTCCTTTCAAACTGTCACAGACACTATATATTAATAAAAGGAACACTTCAACAAGAAGACATAATGATCATAAATATTTATGCACCGAGCCAGAGTGCTGCTGAATACACGAGGCACACACTGACAACATTGAAGGGAGAAGTAGACACCTCTATCATAATAGTTGGAGACTTTAATTCCCCACTTTCATCAGTGGATAGAACATCTAGACAGAGGATCAATAAGGAAACAGAGATTTTGAATTAACACAATAAATGAACTAGACTTAACAGACATTTATATAACATTAAACCCCACAACAGCAGGATACACATTTTTCTCAAGCACTCATGGATCATTCTTAAGGAATGACCATATGCTGTGTCACAAAGCACATCTCAAAAATCTAAAAAGATTGAAATTATACAAAACACTTTCTCAGATCATAATGAAATGAAGTTGGAAATTAATTACAGATGGAGGGCCAGAAAATTCACAAATATATAGAGATTAAATAATACACTCTTAAATAACCAGTGGGTCAAGGAAGAAATTATGAGAGAAATCAGTAAATATCTCAAGGGAAATGAAAATGAAAATACAACATATAAAAATTTATGGGATGCATCCCACACCAGCAGCAGCCGGAGCTGCCGCAGTATGTGCCCTCTTCTGCCCCTATGCCCTCTGCCTGCCCTTCACCTGCTGCAGGGTCTCTTTCCCTTTTCCTCCTCCTCCACTCCCCCTTCCTCCTCTGCCCACCCACAGGGCCCCCCTCACCTTCACACCTGCCCCTATTGTTCCGATCCCAGCCTCCCATCCTTCCCCTTCCCACCTGCTCCCCTTTTCCCCACAGTCACCTCGCACCTGCAGTTTTTTTGCTTTCACCCCCACCAGTGACCAAAGACTTGAACACTCAAAGTCCTGCTCCGCAGCATACAGTTCCACATGGACACCAGTATGCTTGAAGGTGGATTAAATGTCACTCTCACCATACAGGTACTTATTTATGGAAAGGAAGTTGGCAGTATCATTGGAAAGAAGGGCGAATCAGTTAAGAAGATGCCGGAAGAGAGTGGTACACGTATCAATATCTCAGAAGTCCTGAGAGAATTATCACTTTGGTTGGACCCACTAATGCCATCTTTAAAGCCTTTGCTATGATCAATGACAAACTGGAAGAGGACATCAGCAGCTCTATGAGCAATAGTACTGCAGCCAGTACACCCCCAGTCACCCTGAGGTCGGTGGTCCCTGCTAGTCAGTGTGGCTCTCTCATTGGGGAAGGTGGTTACGAGATCAGGGAAATAGGAGAAAGTATAGGGGCTCAGGCCCTGGGGCTGGGGAAATGCTCTCCAACTCAACTGAGTAGGCCATCACTATTGCTGGTATTCTGCAATCCATTATTGAGTGTGTCAAACACATCTGTGTGATCATGTTGGAGACTCTTCCAGTCCCTCCTGAAGGGCATGACCATCCCATACCAGCCCAAACCATCCAGTTCTCTGGTCATCTTTGGAGGTGGTCAGTACCAATACAGCACAGGCAGTGACAGTCCGAGCTTTCCCCATATCTCCCCATCCATGTGCTTCAAACCTGACCTGGAGGGACCACCTCTAGAGGCCTATACCATTCTAGGACAGTATGCCATTCCACAGCCAGATTTCACCAAGCTGCACCAGTTGGCAATGCAACAGTCTCATTTTCCTATGATGCATGGCAACACCAGATTCAGTGGCATTGAATCCAGCTCTCCAGAGGTGAAAGGCTGTTGGGGTTTGGATGCATCTGCTCAGATTACTTCTCATATACTCACCATTCCAAATGATTTGATTGGCTGCAAAATCAGGTCTCAAGGTACCAAATCGATGAGATCTGTCAGATGTCTGGGGCGCAGATCAAAATTGTGAACCCAGTGGAAGGATCTTCTGATAAGCAGGTTACAATCACTGGGTCTGCTGCCAGCATTAGACTGGCTCATATCTAATCAATGTCAGGCTTTCCTTGGAGATGGTGGCGTGGGGAGCAGCTAGAACAATGCAGATTCATCCATAATCCCTTTCTGCTGTTCACCACCACCCATGATCCATCTGTGTAGTTTCCAAACAGTCAAGTGAGTCCAGGTTTTAAATAGTTTGTACATTTTCAGTTTCTACACACTTTATCATCCACTCATAATTTTTTAACTAAAGTGTTTTAATTTCCTTTCTCTTTTCAGCTGTTGATGTTGAGATCCATATAAGATGAAATATGTTTTGTTTTGGCTCATGAATTTTTTCTGTTTGTCATGGAAATGTAAGAGTAGAATATTAATATATTTCAGTTTAGTTCTGTAATGTCAGAATTTTTTTTCATTAAAAGATGGACTGGCAACAGACGAGTAGAACATATGGAATAAGAATAAATAATAGGGTGAACAAATGTTAAAATAAATTTAGTTTGAAATGCTAGTGATCAATGAAAGGGAGGGGTAAGGGGTATGGTATGTATAAATTTTTTTTTCTATTTTCATTTTATTTCTTTTTTGTTCCAAGAAATGATCATGATGATGAATATGCAACTATGATAATATTGTGAATTATTGATTATATATGTAGAACAGAATGATCAAAATAGGAATGTTTGCATTGGTTATGTGTTTTTTGGTATTTAAAAAAATTAAATTTAATTTAAAAAATTAAAAAAAAATCTGACAGTGGGGGCAGTCTGAGGGTGGGAGGACAGTATGGATAAGAGAAGAATGGCTGTGACTTGATGGCATTTTAGCTGAATGGTGTACTATTACACATTCTTTCTGCTTTGTGGGTGATTAAAATTGTCCATAATTAAAACATTTAAAATAAAACAAAAATAAGATCAAGGTCATATAAAAAAAAAGATGGACTGGAAAAAAAGAAAGAAAAATTATGGGATGCGACAAAGGCAGTGCTGAGAGGAAAATTTATTGCCATAAATGCCTATATTGAAAAAGAAGAAAGAACAAAAATCAAGGAATTAACAGTTCACCTGGAAGAACTAGAGAAAGAACAGCAAACTAACCCCAAAGCAAGCAAAAGAAAAGAAATAATGAAGATTAAAACAAAAATAAATGAAATTGAAAATATGAAAACAATAGAGAAAATCAACAAAACCAAAAATTGGTTCTGTGAGAAAATCAATAAAATTGACGGAACAATACTGTGTCATACCTCTGTGAATGTGAAATATCTTGTACCTGCTTTATGATACATGGTGGTGACCATGTGTCATGGTTAGGGACATGTGTCAACTTGGCCAAGTTGTGGTAGCTGTTTATCTGATTGGGCAAGTACTGGCCTGTCTGTTGCAATGAGGACATTTCATAGGATTAGGTCATGGTCATGTCAGCTGCATCCACAGCTGATTCCATTTGTAATCAGCCAAAGGGGAGTGTCTTCTGCAATTAGTGATGCTAAATCTAATCATGGGAAGCCTTTTAAGGAGAACTCAGAGGAGACAGGCCCCATTCCTGCTTCGGCTGGTGAGCCTCTCCTGTGGAGTTCATCCAGACCCTCCATCGGAGTCGTTGGCTTCACAGTCTGCCATGTGGATTTGGACTCTGCGTTCCTGCGGTCACGTGAGACACTTTTATAAATTTTATATTTGCAAGTGTTCCCTGTTGATTCTGTTTCTCTAGAGGACCCTAACTTATACACCATGTTATATCAGACCTGTGCTGTTGTTTTTTTTTGGCATGGGTAGGCTCCGGGAATCTCAGACCTGTTTTTTTTTCTTTTTATAATGTAATTTTATTGAGATATATTCATATACCATACAAACCATCCAAACAATCAATGGTTCATAGTATCATCATATAGTTGTGCCTTCATTACCATAATCATTTTTAGAACATTTGAATCACTCCAGAAAAAGAAATAAAAAGAATAAAGAAAAATCCCATATCCCATACCCCTAACCCCACCCTCTTATTGACCACTAGTATTGCACTCTACCCAATTTTAAGTTTTACAATGGAGTAGGTTAACTAAGACAGTATAGTATTTTCAGATATATATCAATGGAACATAACAACATATACAGAAGTAGATCCATACAAACACAGGTGTTTTAGTTTGCTAATGCTGCCAGAATGCAATATACCAGCAATGGAATGCTTTTATAAAGGGGATTTAAGTTACAAGTTTACAGTTCTAAGGCCTTAAAAATGTCCTAATTAAGGCATCAACAAGAGGACACCTTCACTCAATGATTCCGGTCCAGATTTTCTCGACCACATGGTAAGACAAATGGTGACATCAGCTGGCTCTTCGCTCCCGAGTTTCCAGTTTCGTTGCTTTCAGTTCCTTGTTTCAGTGGCCTCCTCTTTGAGCTTCTATCTCAAGCATCTCCAAATGTGTCTGCATCTGAGCTTCCTCTGTATTGTCCATCCCAGCATCTCTGTCAGCACTCCAAGTGACTGTACTTTCTCCAAAATGTTTCTCCTTGTAAGGACTCCTTCAGCAAACTAATCAAGCCTCATTTTAAATGGGTGGAGTCACATCTCCATCTAATCAACAGGCCATACCCACGATTGGATATGTCAGACCTGTTTTTAATGACACTATTCTAGAAGTTTTTCTTTCCAGATGTTGATTGAGAAGCTAATAAAAAATTGTGCCAGGTACCATAACAGTAATTGAATTTGCTGTTTTGGGGTTTTTTTATTTTACTTTTTTTTTTTTTGATGGAGTATGCTGGATAGCTTTCTAATTTTGTTCAGGTGACTGTAGAACCTGGAAAAGCTGTTGCCGCTATTCGTGAATAATATACTGCCATTGGTCTTTTTATATTAATAAATAAATACATAAAATTTGAATTTTGGGAGACTTTAGCTGTGCTGTCAACTTTGGAAAAAGTATCCCAGTTGTGTAGTATTAAGGTGGCATTGCACAGAAATTAACAGTCATATTGGTGTAAAAATGTTAAATGTTTTTCCCAATTTTTTCAGAGGTAACATGCCTATTAAATAAGGCCTTACCTAATTGGGTTTGAGTATGGAAATTAAAAGCATTTTCTAAATAATGAAAAAAATAATCTAAATTACTTTAATACAGAGAAAACTAAATTCTAGTTTTGTATGTTTTCATGGTTTTACATAAAATTTTATTTTTATTTTTTAAAAAATTTTATTGATAAAACCAACCAACATACAACATGAACATTCTTAACATATGAACATTCCATACTTGGTATGCAATCAGTGGCTTACAACATCATTACACAGTTGCATATTCATCACCATGATCATTTCTCAGAATATTTACGTCACTCCAGAAAAAAAAAAGAAAAAGAAAAAAAAAACTGATACATTCCATACCTCTTATATCGCCCTCTCATTGACCACTAGTATTTTCCTCTACCCAATTTATTTTAACATTTGTTCCCCTATTATTTATTTATTTTTAATCAATATTTTTTACTCATCTGTCCGTACCGTAGATAAAAGGAGCATCAGAACAAGGTTTTCATAATCACAGAGTCACTTTGTGAAAGCTATATCATTATACAATCATCTTTAAGAAACACGGCTACTGGAACACAGCTCTACAGCTCTACTTCCCTCCAGCCTAATACACCTTAATCTAAAAAGGTGTTTCTATATAATGCGTAAGAATAACCTCCAGAATAACTACTCAACTCTATTTGAAATCTCTCAGCCACTGACACTTTATTTTGTCTCATTTCTCTCTTCCCCCTTTCAGTCGAGAAGGTTTTCTCAACCCCTTGATGCTGAGTCTTCATGGAGTATTTTTAAACAGTTTTTATTGAGATATAATTCACACTTGCTACAGTTCACTTAGGTAAATTGTACAGTTCAGTGGATTTTGCAGCCATCACCCCATTTAGCTTCAGAATATTTCTGTCAGCCCACAAAGAAATCCCTTACTCCTAGGTGCCCCTCCCCAAGCCCTAGGCTGAGCTAATTTACTATCTGGGTATTTGCGTATTCTGGTGTTTCATAGGAATAGAGTTGTACATATGGTCCTTTGTGAATGGCTTCTTTTTTTTTTTATTGTATAGTATAACATATATATAAAGCAAAGAAATAAAAAGGCAATAGTTTTCAAAGCACTCTTCAAAAAGTGGTTACAGGACAGATCCCAGAGTTTATCATGGGCTAGCATGCGATCCTGTCATATTTTTCCTTCTAGCTGCTCCAGAATATAGAAGGCCAGAAGGCTTAAATACTTTTTTATCATCACAATCAACTTTTTTTCCTTTTTTCTGAAAAATGACATATATACAAAAAAGCTATAAATTTCCAAGCACAACACCACAGTTAGTTGTAGAACATATTTCAGAGTTTGCCGTGGATACAATTTCACAATTTTAGGTTTTTACTTATAGCTGTTCTAAAATACTGGAGACTAAAAGAGATATCAGTTTAATAATTTAGCATTCATATTCATTTGTTAAGTCCTATCTTCTATGTATAATTCCACCATCACCTTTGATCTTTCCATATATCTTACATAAAATTATTTAATAACGTTATAAACAGGTTTATTAAATTTGAGTAGCATTATGACAGAATTTACTTTCACAAACCTTTTACAAAATTCTCTATCCAGTCAGCAATGACTACAACAAACAAAATTCACTTTTATATTAGGAATATATTAGTTTACAAAGTTAACACTTTGCAAGACTGTGCTGAGGCAGTCAGAGGTCAGAAAGATTTTCTGCTAAGGCCTTCTTAAAGATATGGGGATTATTTTGAAACCCTTGGGGCAGCAATATCTAAGTGAGCTGGGTAGAAATTTTATTAAGTCTCTGCCATTTAAAAGCAAATAAGTATTGAAAGTCAGGGTGAACCCCAAGAGAACCTCTTTTGTTGCTCAGATGTGGCCTCTCTCTCCAGCCAACACAACAAGCAAACTCACCACCCTCCCCCTGTCTACATGGGACATGACTCCCAGGGGTGTGGACCTTCCTGGCAACATGGGACAGAAATCCTAGAATGAGCTGAGACTCAGCATCAAGAGATTGAGAAAAACCCTAGAATGAGCTGAGACTCAGCATCAAGGGATTGAGAAAACCTTCTCGACCAAAAGGGGGAAGAGTGAAATGAGACAAAGTGTCAATGGCTGAGAGATTCCAAACAGAGTCCAGAGGTTATCCTGGAGGTTATTCTTAGGCATTAAGTAGATATCACCTTGTTAGTCAAGATGTAGTGGAGAGGCTGGAGGGAACTGCCTGAAAATGTAGAGCTGTGTTCCAATAGCCATGTTTCTTGATGATGATTGAATAATGATATAGCTTTCACAATGTGACTGTGTGATTGTGAAAACCTTGTGTCTGATGCTCCTTTTATCTACCTTGTCAACAGACGAGTAGAATATATGGGATAAAAATAAATAATAGGGGGAACAAATGTTAAAATAAATTTAGTTTGAAATGTTAGTGATCAATGAAAGGGAGGGGTAAGGGGTATGGTATGTATAATTTTTTTTTCTGTTTTCGTTTTATTTTTCTGTTTTCTTTTTATTTTTGTTTCTGAATTGATGCAAATGTTCTAAAAAATGATCATGATGAATATGCAACTGCGTGATGATATTGTGAATTACTGATTATATATGTAGAATGGAATGATCATACGTTAAGAATGTTTGTGTTTCTTTCTTGTAATATTTTTAAAAAAAATTTAAAAATTTATTAAAAAATGATTTTAAAAAGTCTAAAAAAAAAAAAAGAAGAAAGTCAGGGTGAAGAAGGAGACAAAAAATGTATTTTTAAGCTCTAGGATTGAGAACTTGAATGCAAACTGAGGCTATCCAGCAGGCTCACCCCGGGATGCCCTCATCCCATACTGACTGCTTTATTTGCACAAGGATCTCCTTTGGAATGCCAAGAGGCCTTGATCTACTAGAGACCTCAGGGCAAAGAAGGGGGTAAACACTAGTTGGGTTTACTAGTCTTAAAGTGGTCCCCAGGGAATGAAGATAATCCCTCCCTAGAAGGCGGGTGGGGCATTCAGGGATAATGAGAAATCGATGGGACACCAGAATGTCTTCAGGCTTACAAAGGAGAGGGTTTAGTAAAGGTTTGTTTTGGTTTTACTGTCAACTCCCATAACTAGGCATGTCTGAGTGGAGATAGGCCCAGAGTGGCAGTTTAGAACAGATGGCTCTAGTGTAAATAATCGTACCTTGTCACACCAATGTCACCTGGGGCTCCTCTAAATTGGTCAGATGTGAAGTCAGTAAGGCTATACGTGGCCTCAGGAACCCTCAGTCTTCTTCACTTGCCACAAGCAGGCTCCCCCCCTTCAGGAGACAGTGCCATCCCGGGCCCAAGGCCCATGTTGGGGGTACCTGGGGCAAATCGGTGGGTCTGAAGGTTGAGGATTGTTTTGAGGTTTCTGACACCCTCTTTGCAGTGGCCTTTTGACTCACAGTTGGAGCAAGGCCCTTGAGGCCTGGAGCCACAATTTGGGTGACCTCGAGAGGACAGGGTGCTGATAACAGTAACTACAATAAGCTGAGCCTATTTTCTGGTCTTTTGCTTACGTCTCTTTGCCTTCTCCTCCTTGGCCTTGTTTCAATTGTCAAGGATAGAAAAGGCAGTTGTTAATATGTCATTAGTGGGAGTTTGCATGCCCACATAGAGCTTTTGCAGCTTTCTCCAATGTTTTAAAGGGAAGACTGGCTGATGAAATGGATGCCCTGCAAAATCTGACTTTCCCTGGAATTGGGCTTACATGAGTACACTTCCTTAGGGCTTCCACTAACCTCCCCTGGAACAGGGCTGGGTTTTCCTCTCTTCCCTGAGTGATTTCCTTTAGTTTATTATAAATAACTGGCTTGGTGTACATTTTCTTACGCCCTTTAGCAAATGCATTTTAAAAGAGGATTATTAAGGTCTTTTTTTCTAATAGAAATTGAGACATGGGCCTAATACAAGCAACAAGTCATTCTCAGGTTCTTGTCTTGATAGAGAGCTATAAACACCTGGGTAAAGGGAATTTTTGTCTCCTTTCCCTGTCTTTTACAGGCAGGAGGATGGTATTGCGTTGAGAGTCCCATTGGAGGACTATGCTTTCTTGTTTTCTAGCTTATATTGACTGTTGACATTTTCCATTTTCTCTGGAAAAGGAAAAAGAGGAGGCTCACTAGCACCGGTGCAACGTCAGCGCAGCACCCCAGGGCACACCAGAGCTGGACACTTCCCTCCTCGCCGGCCAATCACTCGGGAACACCGAGAGTACAGTCGCGGTGCATCCCTGGGACACCTTTCCTGAGAAATGTCTGCATCTATACTTCCAGGGTTCCCCAGGCCTTGCACAGAAGAATTCCAGGAATTCCAGCGTTCTGGAGAAGCTGGGGACTCAAACCTCATACAGCACCTTTCCTGAGAGACACCCGGACCAGGGGGTCCTACCTGGGAGAATTCCAGGGCAATACTCTCAAGGAGTCCTCTCCGCTGGTCCAATCACTAGGGAACACAGTGAATATAGTCACCGGGCTTCCCTGGGATGTTCCCAAAGAGTCTCAACAAAGACTAAACAATTAAGCCTGGAGGGGAGATAATTCTATAGGAAAGTACCTCATTTCCATGGGCATAAACCAGAGGTGACTTCCTGGAATGTTAAAGAGAACACCTTGTTTGATATAAGAATCTTTAGCCCAAAATCCGGTGTTACAAAAGATGAAATGTCTCAGAAGGTATTGAAAGGCAGACAGAGTGGAAAGAGGGAGATCCTCATGGAGGCTTGGGAGGGGAAATCTGTCAAAGAGGTGAAGAGAGGAATAGATTCAGCAGGGGGAAGGATCTGGGTCATCAGGGAGGAGGAAAAGTGAGAGTGTGGAGAAGTCTCAGAGAGCCAAGGGAGAGAGAGAGAGAGAGAGACAGGGGTCTTGATTTGGCTCCCACTGGATTTCTGCTCAACTGGAGGAGAAGCTCCCAGTCAGGTCTCAAAGGGGGGTATCACCTGCCAGCCTGGGCCTCTTTGTATTGACATGGCATAGAGCTGGGCTCCTGCCATCTCCAAGGAGGGAGCTGTAAACTCAAAGTGAACTGACTTTATGTCCTGGGGGAGCTGGATTAAAGCCCTTAGATTCCTAGAGACACAGAGTTGCATGAGTTGCATAGGAGAGGACAGCAAGGAGCCAAATGAGAAGAAAAAGGCAAAAGCAGACAGACACGCCTCCCCCATAGCCATGACTTACCAATCGGGATAGTCGGAGAAGAGAACTCACTGCCAAAAGACATTGCTGGATTTCGGTTTCCAGGTTTTTGGCCATGCCGTGAGAAAGAATTCAAGGGAACAGCACAGCACAGAGTAAGTAGATAGACTATTTATGAGGTATGCATGTGAAAGGACATGCGGGAACTCCTGTAAAGACAGGGGTGATTCTGGCAAGAGGTCTGTATTGACCTTTATATATAAAGATGATGATGTCACTGGTCAAATATCAAGTGGGTATGGATTTGGAATTCTTTCCTTTCGGTGTGGTAATTTTAGTACTGAGGCTGCCATATGTTAAAATGTGGCCTCCACCATACAGCAAACAAATAAACAAAAATGTTATAAATATAGGTAACTTTCTAACATTTTTGTTTGTTTGTTTGCTGTATGGTGGAGGCCACATTTCATTCTTTTTCCATGTGACTATCCGTTATTGCAGCACCATTTGTTGATTTTGTGTGTGTGTGTGTGTGTGTGTGTGTGTGGGTGGGTGCGTGGGCCGGGAATTGAACCCTGGTCTTCCCCACAGCAGGCTAGAAGTCTACCACTGAACTACCCTTGCACCCCTCATATTTATAACATTTTGACCAGTTGTCTAAGTAAGCTGCGAACAAAGAACAGACCCACAAATCTATGCTCAACTGAAATGTGCTTACTGACACAAAGGTTCTAGCCGCATTTGTTGAAGGTTCTTGGGCCATGCTTCTGATTTTGTTTTGTTTCATCAATGTGGAAGCCTGCCAGAATTCTAAAAGCAGTAATTATTAAACTTTTCTTAAGCACCCCAAGAACTTGTGGGTGAAGATTTATTTGTGGGGATTGGGAGTATGGAGGTTTGGGAGGGGAGAGTGGAGAAAGATGGTCTGCAGTATTACACTGCAGACACAAATTGTACGAAGTCTCAAGTTAACTTAGGAGATGCATTACAGTCCAGTCCAGTTCATAATATATCATTTGCTTATATAACTATGAAAATAAGGCTTTAAGTTATTTACCAAGTTAAATGACTTCATTTCTTGATTATAGCAAGTAAAATTGATGCCCGAGGAAGACAAGCTCTATTTATCTTGTGGTCTCCCAAGTCTTGGATTCATCACTTTGAGAAACTTTTTTTTTATTTATTAAAAAAAGAAAATAGATGTGACACTAGTTCAAATAAATTTTTAATGACATAATGTATTGTAGCATTTTCAGGAACCTTAATGACTTCAGTGTTGTTAAGGCTCGTAGCATGGCTGTACTATTGCCAGCTTTCTCTTAAATTTCTGCAGAAACACATTCAGGTAAGCAGAGTCATTGGCTGCCTTAGAAACTTGGCTTTAAAGAAAGAAATAATAAGCATTTAGAAACCCAGATAGCATGATCTGATGATCTAATGAACTGATAGCATGGCTTCATTACTACATTCTTCCTTTTCCACTTGTCCTTTTTTTTTTTGAAGTGTTCTGATCACTCATTTTAGTTCAGTACTGAACTGAAATCTGAAGGACAGGTAGGATTAATGAAGTGAAGATGATATTGGGGTGGATGAAATTATAGGCAAGAAACAGCAGGATGCAAAGGCTCAGAGTGAGAGGAAATATGATGTATCAGGGAGCTGCTGTTAGCTCAGTCTATAAAATGGGACAAAGGGGCAAGGCTGCTAGGTTGTGCCTGTACTGCTCCATACAGCAGTACATAGGCTAGGATATAAGCTGGGGGTCACCCTGGAGTTGAACAATGCTGCTTTCCTGAGGGAAGAATGATGGGTAAGGAGAGCGGAGAAGCAGGCTGTGGTCAGACAATGAAGGACCTTGAACACCTTGTATGCTGAGTTGTTTGGAGATAGCTAGGAGGTTCTTTAGAAAGATCATTCTGCCTATGGAATAAATTTAGGGAAACCAATTAGGAGGCTGTTCCAAGAAAGCAGGTAAAAGTTAAGACTGGCTGGAAGGAAGTCTTGGCAGTTGGAATCAGAATAAGGGATAGATTTAAGAAATATGAAGAGACAGAATTGATCAGACTTGGTAATTGGCAAGATGTGAGAGGTGAGAAGTAAAAGGAGGAGTCGAGTGATACCGATCAAAAGTGGTCGATTTTTTGCCTGATGCACTCAAATGATCAATTCCTGAGACACTGGGGTTTCAAAAAGAAAAAGTTTATTGCTAGGTGAAAAGTAGCAGATAAGATGGCCTAAAAACCTGTCTTCCAGAACTGCAGTAATTTTGATAGTTTTATAGTATCAAAAGATGGGCAGGTTTTAGGATAATGTGTACAGTGGCCCAAGATAATATAGAGGTAACCTAGTTATTGAGCATGTGCAGATTAATTAATTACATGCTTAGTCACAGAAAATATGTAAGAAAATGGCAGTCTTAATATGCTGATGGGCATGATTTTTAGTATTATAATGAAGTATAGGTGGCTTGTAGGTTAAAGTCCTTTCAGGCATGAGCCTGGCCTTGGCACTGTGGTATCAACAATTCCACCCTGACCAAAAGTGGAAAAAGAAGTGTAACAAATAAAGTATCAGTGGCTGAGAGAGTTCATAGAGTCAAGAGGCTGCATTGGAGGTCATTTTTACACAATCTTCAGTTAGACATTGCTACATATCATAACTCACCAAACCCGAACCAAAACCATTCCTGCCAATCCTAAAGAACACCTAGGGCATTATAATAAGATTCTACAAAGGTTCCATGCACTAGGATAACTCTCTCAAACCTACAACCTCCAGACTGTTCCCTGGACCAGATAAGTCCTGAAATGCAGAGGAGCCAGAACAGATTTCAGAGTTTGGTATGGGTTACAATACCACAAATTTAAATTTTTATTTCTAGCTGCTCTGAGGTACTGGAGACTAAAAGAAATATCAGTATACTGATTCAGCACTCATTTGTTAAACCCGACCTTCTCTGTAGAACTCCACCATCACCTCTTATCTTTCTCTCACTCTCTTGGGGTGTTTGGTCTATGGCCATTCTAACTGTTTCATTTTGAAAGGGGATGTTGATAATATGGGATAGGGGGATGGAACTAGCTAATATTCTGGAGAGGCTGGCCTCTCTGCATTTCAGAACTTATCTGGTCCAGGGACCCATCTGGAGGTTGTACGTTTCTGGAAAGTTACCCTAGTGCATGGAACCTTTGTAGAATCTTATATAGTGCCATAGGTATTCTTTGGGATTGGTAGGAATTTTTTTTTAACTTCTTTATTGTATCATATAACATATATACAAAGCAAAGAATGAAAAAAAAAAAAACAATAGTTTTCAAAGCACTCTTCAACAAGTAGTTACAGGACAGATCCCAGAGTTTATCATAGGCGACCATACCATTCTCTCAGATTTTTCCTTCTAGCTGCTCCAGAACATTGGAAGCTAAAAGGAAAAAATATTTTTTAACATCACAATTGAGTTTTTTTTTTCCTTTTGTGGAAAATAATGTATATACAAAAAAGCAATAAATTTCAAAGCACAGTACAACAATTTGTTGTAGAACAGATTTCAAATTGTATGGGTTACAATTGCACAATTTTAGGTTTTAACTTCTTACTGCTCTAAGATACTGGAGACTAAAAGAAATATCAATATAATGATTCAGCAATCATACTCGTTTGTTAAACTTTACCTTCTTTGTATAATTCCACTATCACATTTGATCTTTCTCCCACTCTCTAGTGTATTTGGGCTATGCCCATTTAACTTTTTCATGTGGAAGGGCTGTCAATTATACGGGGTAGGGAGGTGGAACCAGTTGGTGTTCTGGAAACACTGGCCCTTGTAGGTTTCAGGATTTATCTGGTCCAGAGCCCCATCTGGAGGTTGTAGGTTTCTGGAAAGTTACTCTAGTGCATGGAACCTCTGTAGAATCTTATATATTGCCCTAGGTGTTCTTTTTGATTGGCTGAATGGTTTTGGTTGGGGTTTGGCAAGTAATGATAGGTAGCAATGTCTAACTGAAACTTGCATAGGAGTAACCTCCAGAGTAGCCTCTTGACTCTATTTGAACTCTCTCAGCCACTGATACCTTATTTGTTACACTTCTTTTTCCCCTTTTGGTCAGTGTTCTAGTTTGTTAGCTGCCAGAATGCAATATACCAGAAACGGAATGGCTTTTAAAAGGGGGAATTTAATGAGTTGCTAGTTTACAGTTCTAAGGCCGAGAAAATGTCCCAATTAAAACAAGTCTATAGAAATGACCAATCAAAGGCACCCAGGGAAAGATACCTTGGTTCAAGAAGGCCGATGAAGTTCAGGGTTTCTCTCTCTCAAGTGAGAAGGCACATGGCGAACACAGTCAGGGTTCCTCTCTCATCTGGAATGGCACATGGCAAACACGGCATCATCTGCTAGCGTCTTCTCCTGGCTTCCTGTTTCATGAAGCTCCCCGGGAGATATTTTCCTTCTTCATCTCCAAAGATTGCTGGTTCGTGGACCCTCTGCATCTCATGGCTATGTCATTCTGCTCTCTCTGAATCTCTCATTCTCCAAAATGTTTCCTCTTTTATAGGACTTCAGAAACTAATCAAGACCCACTCAAATGGGTGGAGACATGTCATCCCTTAACAACCACTCTTGACTAAATCACATCATCCAGGGAGATGATCTCATTACAGTTTCAAACATACAGTATTGAATACAGATTATTCTACCTTTAAGGAATGGGTTTTATATCAAAACATGGCTTTTCTTAGGGGGCATACTTCTGTTCTAACCAGCACAGTCAGGATGGAATTGTTGATCCCTTAGTGCCAGGGCCAGACTCATCCCTGAGAGTCATCTCTCACGCCACTGGGGACTTTTATCCCTGGATGTTATGTCCCACGTAGAGTGGAGGGCAATGATTTCACTTGCAGAATTGGGCTTAGAGAGAGGCCACATGTGAGCAACAAAAGAGGTCCTCCAGAGGTGACCCTTAGGCCTACCTACAGGTAAGCTAAATTTCTCTGCTACATACATAAGCTTCAGAAGAGCAAGCCTCAAGATCAAAGGCTTGGCTTACTGATTTGGATGTCCCTAATATTCGATACAGTATCCGAGGTTTCCCCAGTGGTAAAGTTAAATAGTTCCATATTATTTCTCCCATCCCTCAAAGGACTTTGCCAATATTTTTTTGATTATATGCTTAATATACTTTGGGAAGTATCTAGGCATTACATTAAGCTATAGAGGATTAAAGGCCTTCATTTTTATTCTGGGCTCCCTGTGTTTGGGTTGTTTAAATGATCTATCCAGACAGGTTGAGTTAGATTATGTGCTACTGAAAATTTAGGTGTCAGACAAAATTAAGCTTACTTTTGTCTCAAAGAATAGGTTAAGTTCTAAAATACAGGCAATGAGACTTCTCTTTTGAGAAGTTGGCTGTGAAGGATAAGAGTGAGGCGCTGTTAATTTTGTGAATTTGTGTGATCATTTTTCTTGAGGAGGGTTAAGAATGGTCCGCCAGATTCGAGCATCCCAGTGAAGTTGAAGGGCGACCACTGCACCATATTAAAATACTCCATCAGGGGTTTTTCTCTTTTAATGGTGCTTGATGCTCATCTGTTTCACCACTTTGGCATTTACTAGGGGTATCTCTTCTTTGTTACCCATCCCTTTGTACTCTAAGGTGAATCTTACTTTCTCATCCTCTGCTGTGCTCTTTGATTTATTTTTTTCCAGTAGAGCTGTCTAAAGAAGTTGAGAATAAATGGAATAGAATTTAAAAGCCATAGTAAACAATGGAAGTTATAACCCAGGACAAATGCAATATTCATTTCATCAGTGCCTCCCAGGTAAATTTTAAATGCTTTCTTTCTAAATCATCATAATGACTTACCTCTTTCTACTTGTTCTGTTTCTGAAAATCCTCTTGTATTGCTGATTGTTACACTTTAGAGAGGAAGTGGGATTTTGAGTAGGCATTTAAAGAAAAATAATGTAGTATATGTTGAGTAAACTTGGCATGCTCCCAATTAATGTTCTCTCCACTTGCATCTTTTAAAATCAAATAGTTTGGAATTGTTTATTGAATTTATTCTTAGTAGCCAGCACTATAGATGAAACCAAAAAAGTAGAAAGCACAGCTAGTGCCCACCAGAACTTTATAATATAATGAGGGAAACAACATGTATACAAAATAAAAGAAATGATAGAAGACTAACATTCATAAAACAAAGACAATAGAAGTATAACAGCTTTATAAGCAATGGTGTATTTAGCTGAAGATACTCAGTGTAAGATACTCATTATAAATAAGGAAAGTAAAGATCAAGAGCCAATGAAGACATTTCCTGATTACTTTAAAATATTGATAAAAAACTATAATTTTTAAATTCTAAGATGTTATCTTTTCACATTTGAATATAATCTGTATATAATAATAGCTAATATCATCTTGCACTTGCAAGGTACTGTTTGTTATAAGAGCTTTCCCATTTAATGCGGTTCATTAATGGTGTAGAAATATTTCATCTTATTTCATGCTTGCCGTGGATTTAATCATGTCCCCTACAAAGACATGTTCAAGTTCAAACCCCATATCCTGTGGATGTAAACACATTTGTAAATGGATCTTCGAAGCTCCTATTAAGATAAGCCGAAACTGAATCAAGATGGGCCTTAGCCAATGTGACTGGAGGTCTTATAAGCAAAGGCGATTTGGAGGCAGCGGTAGACGTGAGGGAAGACGGGAGATGGAGCACTATGTGACACAGGCAGACTGAGTTATGGATTGCTGGCAAGTCACCATTAGAATGCCACAGACTTTGGCGAAAGCATGCCTACCGGGACCTTGATTTTGGACTCCTAGCTTCCCAGACTGTGAGATGATAAAATCCTGTTGTTTATACCAACTAATCTGTGGCACTTTGTCATAACAACCCTGAGAAACTAAACTATTAAACCAATAGTACAAACATAAACTTCAAGACAGTTTAGAATTCAGGAACCATGGTAGGTGTAGAAATAAATAGTACTTTACAGAGATAAATAACATTTTAAAAATTACTGTTCTAGTTTGCTAGCTGCCGGAATGCAATATACCAGGAACAGAATGGCTTTTTAAAAGGGGAATTTAATGAGTTGCTAATTTACTGTTCTAAGGCTGTTAAAATGTCCCAGTTAAAACAAGTCTATAGAACTGTCCAATCTAAGCCATCCAGAAAAAGATACCTTGATTCAAGAAGGTCGATGAAATTCAGGGTTTCTCTCTCAAGTGGAAAGGTACATGGCGAACACAGTCAGGATTTCTCTCTCATCTGGAAAGGCACATGGTGAACATGTTCAGGGTTCCTCTCTCATTTGGAAGGGCACTTGGCCAACATGGCGTCATCTGCTAGTTTATTCTCCTGGCTTCCTGTTTCATGAAGCTCCCCGGGAGGCATTTTCCTTCTTCATCACCAGAAGCTGGCTGGTGAACTCTGCTTCTTGTGGCTATGTCGTTCTTTTCTGCTCTCTCTGAATCTCCTGTTCTCCAAAATGTTTCCTCTTTTATAGGACTCCAATAAACCAATCAAGACCCACCCAAATGGGTGGAGACATGTCGTCCACCTAATCTAGTTTAACAACCACTCTTGATTAAATCACATCATCCAGGGAGATGATCTGATTACAGTTTCAAACATACAGTATTGAATAGGGATTATTCTATCTTTATGAAATAGGATTTTGATTAAAACGTGACTTTTCTAGGGGGCATACATCCTTTCAAACCAGCACAATTACATTGAAAAAATGTTCTAATCTCCTTAGCCTAGACATGGCTAGAGCATTGCTTCTGTTTTGTGAGGCTCACTGGATGCCCCTGAGATGCCCTTGGGCCTCCTGTAGTTTTATCATTCAGTCAAAGAAACAACAGCTTCAAAATTAGAAGCAACTCCAGGTGGAGAGAGTAAGGTAACCTCATTCAGGATTTAAGCACACTCAGCAGTCATTTACAGGCTCTACCTGAGGCTTTCACCTAGGTCAGGGGGGATGAGTCTGACTTAAATTTACAAACTGTGGATCAGCCATATAAACCACCAGAGTAAAAAAAACAAAAAACAAATAACATGATTATTTTGGTTTGGATTTCTCAGGAAGCGATCTCCAAGAAGGAGATTTGCACGGAGGATATTCACTGGAGCATGCTTTTAGGGACAACGCCTGTCAAGAATGAGGAAGCAGGGCTGGGCAGAGGGTGAAATTGAACTGTATGACAGCACAGGCTGCTGCTGCCTTCACAGGGAGCTCTGAGGTATGATGTCCTTTGGAAATATCCTGCCTTGAAGTAAGGGTCTGGGCCTTTATCCCCTTGCATTCACTGGAGATGACCACCCCCGGGAGAGGTCGTAACCTTGGGTGAGGCAGTCACTTTTGGCTGCCCAAAAGCAATTCCTGGGAAAGGCTTAGCTGTATACTGTCACCAGACAGGGGTCCCAGTGCTGGGGAAATGAGAGTTTTGGTCCAGAAAGTGAAAACTGGATGGCATACCATAGCATACACTAGAGTGATATATATTTATGCTATACATGTACATATGGATATACAAAGGCATTTCTGTAGTATATTTGTATTTATAACATTTTAAAAAGGATAAATTAAGTAAATAAAATTACAGTAAAAGGTGATATAATATCTTGGGTAGATTTATTAAAATCATAGGCTATAATTACTATAGTACAGAGGTTCTCAGCATTGCCCCTTAGGGAATTTTTGAAAATTGAGGGGGCATATTTGGTCATAATGAGTGGGAATGTTCCAAGCATTTATTGGGTAGAGATAAGAGGTGCTAGGTGACCTGCAATATGAACTTTCAAGTGTTCCCCTGGACATTTATGTAGGTGAAAAATCTGTTTGTAATTATCTTGGCCTAGAATTTAACCCATTTACATTAAGCATAAAGTTTTTATTTTGTTTTTTTTGTATACAATTTTAATATTCAGTGGTTTTTATTTTTGCAGGAATGTAAAGATGGTGTTGAATTAGTCAGGATCTAGTCAGGAAATCAAACTGTATTATTTTCTAAAAAACTATTTTTATTGAGGTATCTTCACACACCATACAGTCTATCCAAAGCATACAAGCAGTGGCTCACAATATCATCACATAGTTGTGTGTTCATCACCATGATCATTTTTAGAACATTTGCATCACTCCAGAAAAAAAAAAGAAAAAATAAAACATTCATACATCCCATATCCCTTACTCCTCCCTCTCGTTAACCACTAGTATTGCAATCTACCCAAATTTTTACCCCTTATCCCTGTCCTCCTGTTATTTATTTATTTTTTGTCCTTTTTTTTTCATTCATCTGTCCATAGCCTGGATAAAGGGAGTGTCAGCCACAAGGTTTCATAATCATATGGTCACATTATAAAAGCTAAATAGTTATACAGTCATCTTGAAGAATCAAGGCTACTGGAACACAGTTCAACAGTTTCAAGTACTTCCCTTTAGCTGCTCCAATACACCATAAACTAAAAAGGGATATCTATATAATGCATAAGAATAACCTCCAGGAGAACCTCTCGACTGTGTTTGAAAACTCTCAGCCACTGACACTTTATTTTGTCTCATTTATCTCTTCCCCTTTTGGTCAAGAAGAAACTGCATCATTTTAACAGAAGTAATTTAATATGGAGAACTAGTTAAACAGGTGTTAATAATTCCAGGAAGCGGCTAACACTTCAAGGGTTGGGGAACAAAGGAAAGAGGATGGGGTTATCAGAACTAAAAGCTTGGAACAGGTCTTTTTCCTGATGACCCAGATGGTCATTCCTGAAGGGTTTTAATAGTTAAAGTTCCTGCCTTCCCTCCCCCCCCCCCTTTCTTTTAGTTGTAGTAGCATTCTGTTAACATTTACTTTTGGATACAGAAAATGCTGACATAATCCTCCCTGTCCCCAGAGTCCTCCCTCCCCCCATTGTGTAGTAGCAAACCAATTTCCTCTTGGTAATTAGATTCAATCACCTCAGCCAGAAGAGTAACCCCTTCTTTGCCTGTTGGTTTCATAGCATAAGGAGCCCCAAGTGCTCAGGTACCAAGTGTTCAGGTACACGGAACCATAATTGTGACCCCTAGTGGAAATATTCCTCTATCGGGAAGTAAGATCTCCAAAGTAGCAGAGTTCAGTTACAGGCACTGGAAGCAAAAACTGTCTGAGAGAAGCATTAGGTATAAAGATGAGAGGAGCCTCTTCTACAACCATGCCTTAATTCTTGGGCCTGTATATTGTGGGAGAAATAGCACTATACTGCATCCTGTAAGAGGGAACTTCAATCTTTAAGTGTTGTTATTTCCCACCACTGTGCCAGAACTCAGTCTTCAGTTGGTTATTCCATCATCCTACCTGGTTAGCTGCTTCTAGCTAGTGGGGTATATGACAATTCTAGCAAATTCCATTTGCATGAGATTGTTACATTCCTTTTGCTACGATTAGCATCTACAGCCAGTTGATTTTCTTTTTTTGAATTTTTGTTTTGAAACAATTCAAACTTACAGGACAGTTGCAAAAAGAATACAAACACCACACAGAGAACTCCATATTCTCCCTGTACCCCACATACTCAGATCCACCCATTTTAACATTTTATCTATCATCTAACATTTTATCTAACATTGTATCAATTCATCTATCTATCTATCTATCTATCTATCTATCTATCTATCTATCTATCTATCTATCTACCTACCTGCCTACCTGTCTACTGAACATTTGAGAGCAGGTTGCAAGCATCATACTCCTTGAACACAATATCCATGTACATTTCCTATGAACAAGGATATTCACATATGTAATCACCTTAAGTGCAGTTTCAAGTTCAAGAAATTAAATGTTGATATAAAGCTTACATTAGATATTCTAATTTTTCTTATGTCCCAATAATGCTCTTTTGAGCCTTTTCTCCTCCATTCTTAGATCTATCAGTTTCATATATTGCATTAAATTGTCATGATCTCTTGGGTGGCTGCTGTGGCTCAGCAGGCAGAGCTCTGACCTGCTGTGCTGGAGGTCTGGAGTTCGATCCCTGGTGCCTCCTGCCCGTATGCAAATTAAAAAAAAATTGTCATGATCTCTTGATTTTAAGTAAAGGCAATAACCCTGGATAATGTGGGTGGGTCTCATCCAAACGGGTGAAGCCTTACAAGCAAAAAAACAGGTTTTCCAAAGAAGAAAAAATTCTTCCTCAACAGTGCATCAATTCCTCTCTGAGTTTCCAGCCTGCTGACCTGCCTACAGATTTCAGACTTCCCCCACAAGTGTGTAAAATAATTCCTTAAAATAAGTCTCTGTATACATACATACATATGCATATATATCTACATCCTGTTGGTTTGGTTTCTCTGGACACCCCTGACCAATATACTCCCTATTGGCCATGGATTTCAAGGATCACTGGATTCCTCCAAGTCATACAACCTTACTATAGAGTATTCTTTTTCTCTTATTACTAATAAAAATTCTGGCCTTATAGTTTGCTCAGTAAATGGGTCAGAGTATAATACTCATATGTGATATATACAGCTTTTCAAATCCAAAGAGGTCTAACATGTACATGTCTCTTTTTCCATGGTAGTTGGCACAAAGTACAGCAATTTGTCTTTCATCTTGGAGGGAATTTCCTGACGTCTTCCAGCACTGGACTTCTAGAAACTTTACTGAAGGTGGTGAATTTTCTTGGGGTTTATAGCCTATCTTCTGGCTCACATGTGTCTTGTTAAGGAATTTAACTACTTCCAATTCATAACTAATAGAAATTAATCAGGAAGCTGTCTTTAATATAGTGGTCAAGATCTCTGCAGACTAGATTATGGCAAAGAGAGTTTACATCCCATAGGCAAGAATGTGAATGTGTACTGTTGGCATTGTCATATGAAAGAAAATGGCTTGTGGTACAAATTGGAAAAGATAAAAAAGCATTTGCTACATAAATAGATACATACCAGTTACTTAGGGCTGGGTATATTTGCTGCAGTAAAGATAGTACACATAGAATAGCAGTTGCAGTTGGAGTTACCATCTGATAAATATACAATAATTCATAGTTACTCTTTAAGTAACCTTCTTTAGCATAGCTCAAACTGTGAGCTAAATGGGGATGTGATAGTATCACCAGCCCTGCATTTTCCACAACTTTTATGGTCATACTGATCTTTACATCCTTCCTGAGATATGCTATTGCTTTTGGTTTTCTGCTCCTGTAGAAAAAGGAAATTCCAGAGGTTTCTACTCAGCCTATAATACTGCAATAGTCTTCATGCTAAGGGTCAGAGAAGTAATATAGGGATTCTGCCAGTTATTACATCTATTCTAACTGTATAGTCAAGAAGTAAGGAAATAACTGCAGGGTGGCTCTGTGGACTGACTGGATCTGCTGTGAATCTGTCTTGGATGAAAACTCCATTGATCACCTGACAGCCTGTTTTAGTTTCCTCGACTCCTTAAGTAATAGCATGAAATGGGTCATGTCAAACAATGAGAATTATTTGCTCATGGTTTTGAGGCTGGGAAAATGTCAAATCAAGGCATCATTAAGGTGATGTTTTCTCCCAGGAGACTGACTTTCTGGGGCTGACTGCCACTGATCCTGGGGTTCTTAGCTTGTCACGTGGCAAGGCACATGGCATTGTTCCCTGGTCTCTTCCTTCTCTTCTAGGTTCCGTTTCAGCTTTTGCTTCCTGTAGCTTTCCCTTCTTCTGAATTTCATTCCATTTATAAGGACTCCAGTAATAGCATTAAGACCCATACTGATTGAGGTGGGTCATACCTTAAGTAAACCTCATCAAAAGGTCCTACTTACAATGGTTTCACACCCACAGGAATGGATTAAATGTAAGAACATGTTTTCCTGGGCTACATACAACTTCAAACTACCACACCACCATAAGTCTTCACTTTGATTGGTGGATCCAGTGACACTTGGATCCTCAGGAATTATCATGTAGTAAGTACCAGTGTCTAGTAGTCCCTGAAATATCTGGGTATTTCTTTTCCTCAGGACACAGTCACTCTAGTAAATTTCATCAGGTTCCTTTAGGAAAGGTTTGATGATGACTTATAATATATATTTATGGCACTGCTGTAGCCAAGACATTAGGATTTAAGGGATGATTTTGATTACTGAGTCATTATATAGATATTCCTTTTTGCTTTCTGGTATACTGGAGAAGACAGAGGGAAATACCTGAAATCTCTAAATTGTAAACTAGCTGCCTTGATCTGGTAATGATTGTATAGCCTTTATCTTCTGCCCCTGTGATTGTAAAAACCTTGTGACTAATCTTCATTTGTATCCATTTATCCAGTTTTTCAACTTTAGAGTCTTGTAATCACTAAAGACAACCCCTAAGGTTTATTAATGAAGGGTCTTGGGTCAGTCCAGAACTAACCCACCCCAACTCCAAAGTTATCTTGATAACTGAGACTGGATGTAACCAAAGTGGGCCCCCTGACAATGTGCAGTAGCTTAGATTTTAACTTACAAGTCACCTATACCTCATTATGATACTAAAAATCATGGCCATTATCATATTAAGGCTGCTGTTTTCTTACATATGTTCTGTGACCAAGCATGTAATCAATCTGCACGTGCTCAATAATTAGATCACCTCTAATTGCATCAGCTAGGGTGACTACGTACATTACCCTAAACCCTGCCCATCTTTTGATTCTAGAAAACTGTCATAATTACTGCAGTTTGGGGAGACAGATTTTGTGCCAACAGGCCGTCTGCTGTCCTGCTACGCACCTAGTACTAAACTTTGTCTCTCTTTGAAACCCCAATGTCTCAGGACTTGGTCATTGAGGGTTTTGGGCAAAAGAATCCACCTCCTTTGTCTGGCAACAATGCCAATGCTGGAGAGACTTTCTTCGAGTGGATCAGTGTCGAAGTGCCCCCCACTCAGTTAAGGGGCTCTGTGTCCACGGACCGGCATAGGTATGAAAAATGGGTGAGAAAGATGACTTTTCATTTTTGTTGGCTCAAGTCAGGTTTTAAGCCCCATACCTCAATTTCTTTCCTGTTATAAAGATCAAGGAATAGCTCAGAAGTCTGCCCATCATTTCATTCTGAGGATCACCCTGATCAATTAGCCACTGTCAAAGACTGTAGGTCAAGATCTTTGGTTAACTACCTTGTCCCTGATGGCCATGATGAAACAAAGTGGGTCTTGAGGCATCCTCCAAATTAAATAACCTGTTATCTCCCTTCTGAAAGAAGTCTGTATCGAAGTGAACAATTCGGTATCCTATTCAGCTTCCTTTCCAAGCTGAGTAAGGTGGTATCAGTTAATAAACATATGAACAACATCGGTGAAAAACTGCCTCATTGGTGAAAAAAAAACAATGGACTTTGTGTTTGAGACAGGCCGTGAAGAGAACAAAATTTGTTGCCATCTATCATTGACGACAGGAGAGTGGAAGCCAGGAGAGTGCTTCCTCAGCTCCCGTTGTCTTCATGGTCTCAATCACATCTCATCAGACTAGTAAGAGTGTATTTGTGACTTATCTGCTTTACCAATCTGAGTGGCTAGATGATAAATAGGAGGATACAAAGTGAATGTTCCCAGTCCCTTTTTCCCTGTCTCACGCGGAATTTTGGGGGAGGCTCAGCAAGCAGGGAAGAAGAAGCCTAAAGGGCAGAATACACACTTGGTCTTTGAATAAATGGTAGATGCATGGTCTTGACCCAGGAACTCTTAGGTCTGTTCAGTGGGTCAATGCTGCCCTGTAGGCTTGCCCTGTGATGAGCTGTCAGGGGCACATGGGGCTGCCTGTGAGCAGAATCCCACCTTGAGTACTTAACGCCTCCTCTTCCCAGAGATCTCAAGTCCTGTCACTTTCTCAGGGAAACCTGCCCTCTCCCACCAGTCTGGTCAGATTCATTTGTTATGGGTTCCTTCAGAAATATTTTTCCTCCCTGTGATCCCTTATCTCAGTTTGTAATTACATTTATTAATGTAACTGTGTGGCTTATGTTGGGCACCCAAGACACTAGGTGTCTTGCCTATTTATGTTCCTGTTTCTTCTTGTGCTCACCAAGGTACTTGGCCCAAGGTAGGCATTCGGTGCAAAGTTTATATAGCTGTTGAATGGATAAATGTTTGCTTCAAATTCCAGACGTATCAACACTTACTATGATGAAAAATATTGCCATTGAATTTGTATCTGGTGCTGCTTGACAACTGAGACTGAAGAGGATGGTAATTTTTTTTTTTTTTAAATTTGCATATGGGCAGGAGGCACTAGGGATCAAACTCCTGACCTCCAGCACGGCAGGTCGGAGCTCTGCCTGCTGAGCCACGGCAGGCGCCCGAAGATGGTAATTTTGGGTTTTGTGGAAATGCTTCAGTCAAGATTGGTGGAAACAACCTAAAGACTCCATAATTCATACGTCCTTTGCTTCTCCAGTAACTTCATTCCACTTTCACTCCTCCCAAAACAAACCCAGGGTGTCTGAACTTAACAGTGGTGTGTGTGCCTACCTGGAAGATGGCTGGAGAACAAGGTAAATTGCCAGAGCCTCTCTGCACCGCCCCGCCCCGCCCCAATGTTTGAGAGATACGGCACAGCTGACTTTCTCCTTAAAGAATTACGTGTCTGGAGCCCTCGACCATCAATTAAACAGAGCATCAGACTTGGGGACCTGACCGAGGTGGGTAATTTGGAGTGCTCGGACAACCTGATTCCGGAGAGGCCTAAGTTAAAGTTGGTGACGTGTGAGTGACAGCCTTTTTGTCTCCTGGTGTGTCCACATGGGCTTGTCCCTCAGGTGGTGCCAGTGTGTGTATGACCGGACGAGAATGGACTCCGGATCAGTCCCGGGTCGCCGTTGGGGGACCTCTAACCGTGCGCACCCCGGTCCGCGGGGAACCACGAGGGAGACTCCGGGGCCCTGGCCGGGCTCCGGGGCGCAGTGCGTGGGTGCGGAAAGCAGAGGCATCTCGGCCCCACCGCAGAGCGCGGGGTGCGGGCGCCGCCGACGGCAAGGGACCTCCGGGGACCGCGGGGCTGCGAGGCGCGGCTGCGGGCAGCAGGAGGCAGCGTCGGCTCAGCCCGCGCGGCCGCGAGCGAGCCGGCGCGCGGTGATGTCAGTGGCGGCCCGGCTGGCAGCAGCCGGTACTTCCTGTATAAAGGCGGGCGGGCTCCGCTGCAAACACCACTAGCCAGTGTCAGCCTCTCGGCGGGAGGAGGCGGCGGCGGAGGAGGAGCAGGGGGAGGGCTGTCAAATTCGGGAGCCAGATTTGTTTCCCTTCCCCTGGCAGTCCCTTCCGCTTCCCCGGCTCCAGGCTTGACACCTCGGGACCGGGGACCTGTATGTGTGTGCGCGCGAAGGAGCGGAAGAATGGCAGTGCTCAAACTCACCGACCAGGTAGGGGGCGGCGGCGCCGGCGGGCGGGACGCGCGGGCGCGGGGCGGCGCGGAGCCCTGGCTGGGGGATGGGGGCGCGGCGGGGAGCGCTCCCGCGAGCTGTTTACTCCCGGCTGAGGGGAGGAGTGTGTGCAGCCCGCCCGCTGTCTCCGAAACCCGGCGGCAGCGGCGGCTCTGCGCCCCTGCGCCGCCCCCCACCCTGGGCGGTCGGAACTGCGCGCTGGGATCGCCGCCCGCCGCGCGCTCCGGGGCCGGGGAAGGAACTCGGCGGGTGGACAGAGCCAGGGCGCGGGTGTGCGGAGTGCAGGGGTTGCGCGGAGTGTGTGCTTTGGGAGGGGGGTACTGTATGCGGGCCCCGGCTGGGGGTGGAGGAGAGGGAGGGGTGGCTCGAGGTGCTACCAGGGCTCCAGCTGTGCTCTGCAGCGTGGGCTCCGCCAGCCGGTGCCTGTCGAGGGGAGGCTCGTCCGCGCATCCGGGAGGAGGAAGGTAGAGGGAGAGGCAGCAAGGACCACAGCCTGGGACGCCTCCCGAGCCAAGCAGGGACTGACCCAGACCGCGTCTCTTGTGTGGCCGGGCTGTCTTTATTCGTTTGACATGACATCCTGACTTCCTCTTTAGCCACCCAGAGGCTGCGGGTGCTTGCGTGTGTAGCGATGGGGACCCTCGGAGACCGTGCTCTTGGCCCTAGCCAGTCTCTCCGGGAAGAGGAGGAGGTGAAGTCCGGCCAGGGACTCCACTGGCAGGCGATGGTCTACCCTCTATCAGTGTTCATCAGCTTTGTTGCTTTCCTCACTGAAACACAGGGCAGCTCTGGAGTCCCGGCTTGGAAAGGTGGGGTTTGCTCAACCTGGGCCCTTCTTTTTTTGGCAAGTCTCTGGTATGGAAGCACCCCACCTTTGTGAACTCTGTTACTATTAGGAAATTGACAGAGGCGTTCAAGTTGCATGACAAGATTTTGTAGATTATTCCACGAAGAAAGAAAAAAAAAAGCTTGCTTATTTTTCCCGACCAACATTTATTCACGCATAGGGAAGTGAACACTGTTTTGGGGTCCTGGTAGGTGGAGAGGCAGTCTTGTCTTTGACACATGCGGTGCTACGTTCAAGCTCCTGGTATCATCAGACCACTCAAACTTCCCTAGTGGGTTGCATGTGGTTAGTGTCCAGACAGCATCTTGCTACTTAAATGGATTTACCCCAATGTTTTGCAATGATTTGTTTCTCTGTCTTTTAGATTCAAATTTGCAGTTTGGTTTCCCTAAGTATTTACAGGCTGTTGTAGGGGGTCGTGGGGAGTCACTGAATTAAACCCTATGTTATTGTTAAATTTAGCAGGCGAAGCAGCTGGTAATTGCCATTGGTTCCAAAGCATTTAAAAGTGTAAGTTGATATCAGGATTTCCCCTACCTTTTGGTCATGTACTTCGCCAACTGTTAGCTGTTTGCTTGTTTTAAATCTTCCAGTTTTAGTCTGACTTGGTCCTGTCATCTTTGCTTATACCCATTGCTATACTTGTCTGTCAATATCTAAATCTTTGAAGTAAAAAAAAATGCTTCTAATAGGCATTATTGTTATTCTCATGTCTGTGAAAGAATTTCTCATAGAATTTCGGAGGTGTAAGTCCTACTACAGCTGTGCTGGCCCAGATGAGGGAACGGAGATCTGGAGAAGTGACTCTGGCTTTCTTCAAGGACCACGGCAATTGGCCTGTAGAGCCGGGTCTAGGTCCTGTCTATTGTCCTCCAGGCTTTTGTGCTCTGGGTGATTGTAAGACACTTCTGTCTTCTCTTTGGCTGTGTTGAAAGCTTTGCAAAAAGGCATCCTCTCCTGAATCAAGATCGCAACTGATGAAAATTATATTACAATAATCTTAGAAGGAAAGGGGGCGTGCCACGGTGGCTCGGCAGGCAGAGTTCTCGCCTTCCATTCCAGAGACCCGGGTTTGATTCCCGGTGCCTGCCCATGGAAAACAAACAAACAAACAAACAAAGCATAGAAGGAAAGGTAGTTAGTTTTCAGGACTTATCAGAATAGGATTTTCAATAATGTTTAAAAATGTTTCTGAATATATCCCTCCACAAACTAGATTATCCTGGAGAGAAAGTTGCACGAACTTGGTTTCATTTCACCTCTTGATGCATAAAAATATCCCTAAGAAGTTCTAGGATTCTAGAGCTTCTAAACATTGCAAGCTTCTCTAGGGCAAAGCCAGAGGGGATTGGGTGGGGAGGGTGGGGTGGGTGGGGTGGGATCGAGGTTGAGTATCAGTGGTTTCTGTGTGGTTTTACGTCCAGGAGGTGTGCGGTCTTTCTTGCCTTATATAGTCTTACTTTTTCAGTTTGAATTCTAAATTCTTAGAAGCTGGTTCTTAACCTCAGTGGAGGCTTAAAAACTTCTTACTTAAACTTCTGCCAGAAGAGTCTTGCTCCATCATTGTGGGTAGAGAGCAGCCTGCTTGGAATTCCTGCCTTAGTTTGTGGAGGGAGTGCCCAGCTATCCATTTAGCTATTTGTAAAAGAATTGTTTTTAACTCCTCCCTCATTTGTTTAATGAGGTGAATCTTGATTTTTACCCAGGCTCTTGGATTTTTGGCTCGAGGACATATTCTTGCCGTTGATTACTTGAATCACAAGTTGTCTTCGTTTGTCTTTAAGCATACCCAAAGTAAAGGGTGAAAGATGATGACATTTCCTGTTCTGCTGAAGTTAGGTGCAGGAGCTTTTCTGGTAATGGCAATCACTACTTTAATAGTCAATTCTGCAATCACCTATCAGTCATGCAAGGACAGGGAAAATGCCTTTTCCTAACTATTTTGGGAGGTTAAAAAGAAAGAGGAAAGGGAGAGGCAAGTGTGGCTTTTAGTCTTTTCTTACTATGAAAAGGAACTAGGAGCTTTTGCTACAAACTAGCTTGACATTTACACTTCTGCATTTGTAGCTGTTCTCTTCTGTTTTCCCCTTTACACAACACACATTATTTTTCATGCAGCGTTAGAGGGACTAATTGTTCTGTTTTGCCCAGGACTGAGGAGTTTCTTGGAACGCAGGACTTTTGGTGCTAAAATCAAGAAAGCTTCAGGTAAATGGGAATGAGATGGTCATCCCATGCAGCATAGAACATACTCACTTATGGAATTAATATAATAATGCAATTATTTCCTCATGGATGATTGTCAGGAAGTTTATATCTTTGAGAAAGTAAGGTGATATTAAGTTTGGGAAAGAAAATTTTATTATATACACATGGAATGCATTTGACTCAAGATAGCCATGGAACCCTTTGGAATTTGATTTGATATTGAACTTTTTTGTTGTTGGTGGTGTTTATGTCATATAGTTAAGACACCGCAGTAATTAAGTGTGTGGCCATATCTACAGTGTGGCCAAAAAAATAAAAAGTTTTTAAAAGTTATAAGGCCAGCATGGTAAATTCTGTTGGATGTTTGAAATACCTACTATTCTTATCAGAATTTGCTAATGATAGCAGAACACCACCTCCATCTCGAAGGCTGCCTATAGACAAAATATTTCAGCAGGTGGCCCTTTTTGGAGCTTCCTGCCTGGAGGCCTTCTGGTTTGTTATCCCCTTGCCAAATCCTAGTTCAGCACTTGAGTCACCTACATCCTTGCCAAAGGCAGTAGCTGGCAGCTATGTCAGTAGCAAAAAGCTAGAATTTCTGTAACTCTGTAACTTTGAAAGCTGGACTTGTAGCCCACATTGTGGAGCCTTGGGGCATGTTGCATTTTAATTGGGCCACCCTTGCCCTTTCTTTACTCCCTAAAACACTGGAGTTAAAGCAAACTCCATGCACCAGTCCTGCTTTCGGTAGAGAAGAAGGAAAAAGAGAGGCTTTACTCTTTGGACCTTTTCTGATCGGGTTTGTGACCCAGTTACATGGCTAAGGAGTGCACTTGTAGTTGGTATTTTATGACAGAGGGCCAATAATGGCTAACATTTATTTTGCTCTTAGTGTATGCCCAGCCCTTGCTGTGAATCATCTCTCCTAATCCTCACAGCCACTCTAGGAGGTAGGCGGTGTAGTGATTCCTATTTTATAGATGGGAAGCAGGAGTTGAGAGGCTAATTGACTTGTTCAAGGTTGCACACCCAGTAAGTGATAGAGCACGGTGTCTGTCCCTGGCAGTCTGACTGCAAAGGTGGGGCTCTGACCATGAGGCTATACTTTTAATAGTTTAAAGGGCAGTGCAGCTGTAAGACTAATGGATGCCTGCCCTTACTTAGGAGGAGGGCCCTGTCACACCCCAAATACTTCCTACTTCTTGGGACCAGACCCATTTCTGTCAGAGACCAGGTCTGCTCTGAGGCCTCTGCTCCTGCCTGGCTTGTACCTGGCCTTTCCCATCAGCTTCTTCACCTCCACACCCTGCTGAGTGACGTGCTAGTAGCTGAGTGATTTTTGTTTCCCGGTTGTAGTCTATACAACAAATAAACTGCAATCACTGTAGAAAACTAGATAAGTAAAAAGAAGATGAACTAAAATAATCTGAAATCCTTATGTTCAGAGATCACACTTTTCATGATAAGAGCAATGTCTCCCTCCTGCACACAGAGCTAGTATCTATGCCATCACTGACTCTTCCAAATACTCTGTATTTATGCCTTTCTTAAATCTAGTATTGGCTGTTTTAGCATAATCCAATACAGGCCCAGAAGGCCCAACCCTGGATTGATTGAAAACTTTTTTCTTTTTTTAAAATGTCACTTTTTACTTCCTCTTTCCCTCTACACAGAGAGTAGACAGAAACTTGAAAAGGCCCAGTTGTTTGTACCAGAAGTAGGACTGAAACGTTCTTTAAAAGGATTTATATTTTAACACTATCGTGTGGATTTTTATGGCAAAAGTAATGAAACCTGAAATAATAGAAGGATAAAATGAAATAATTTAAAATTAAGCTTGAGCTTACAGACCTCTGATATCCTGTGGTTTTCAAACTTGTTTAAGCGTGGCACTCCTTCCTCTTAACCCCTCAAAGAAAAGCCCATCTTGAAGCTCAATGTAGAGAGCAGATTGGCTGGAGTGGTTGTCCCTGAGTGTCGTCTAAAGGTTATTTGGTTTTAGTATAATTGGAAAGCCCCTTTGTATGAGAAAACTGCTAGCGAGTGGTTCAGTGTTTTTCTCCTGACACGGTGGGTGCTCAAAGAAGCAAACAAATGTTTATAAATGTTTGTCGATGATTAGGAGTTACATAGAATTAGGATGGCTCTATCATTTCTGTCTAAACCCAGACACCTTTAAGAGTGAAAGGAAGTAGTGTTAATTATTAAGCGGGAGCAGCAGGTATGAACTAGGGACTGTCCCAGGTAAACCGGGATATATAGTCACACTACATAGGACCTACGATGCTCTCCTCAAGCTTGACAGTGGCTGTGAACTAGTTTAACTAACAGACTAGTCAGTGTCTTTTTTAATAAACAGTTTTATTCACAGACCATCCACTCCCTCCAAAGTGTACAAAGGCTCTCAGTATAATCACAGAGTTGTACATTCATCGCCACAATCGATTTGAGAACATTTTCACTGCTCAAAAGAGAATCCCAGACTCCTTATACCCCCTATTATTGAGACTTAACATTGGTGTAGTACCTTTGTTACAATTCATGTGAGAATGTTACAGTATTATTTTTAACTATAGTTCTTGGTTTGCGCTAGTTGTATTTTTCTCCATATACCACCCTGTTATTAATACCTGGTATTAGTGATGTATGTTTGTTCTAGTTCACGCAAGAACATTCTTATATTTGTACAATTAACCAAATCATCATCCACAACAGCGTTCACTGTGTTATACAGTCCCATGTTTTATCCTCTAGTTTTCCTTCTGGTAGTACTGTCTTTTGAGTCAGAGGTAAATGGGGGCAAGTATTACAAAAATTGTTTTATGACCCTGTGCAAGTCCAGAGTCAGAAAGAGGCCTCCATCTCACACATCTAATTTGATTCTCCAGGTGACAAAATCAAATAGTTAACTTCAGGTCCCAGAAGAGAGTTTTAACCAATTTCTGTGCTTTAGGAACTGATTTCACCCCTTCATTTTATAGATTATCCAAGTCCCTTTGTTAACCTTTAGCAGTACCCTACTGACCCTGCAACTGCGCTCAGCAGCTGGAAGAGCTGGCATTTTCCCTTAACAGTTTTCATGCTTGTAAAAAAGTTGGTATTTCAAGAGGCTGAAATTAATGATTTGTGAATCTAGTTCTTATTCTATCTGTAATTTTAAGGATCCTTTCTCTTCTCTCTCCTTTTGAAATCTGAAAGTTTGTCTAATATTCCATTAATGGAGCTAAGTAGATAAGATTTATACAGCCCACTTTTGGGCTGTTTCAGGCTTTACTAAGCCCATGCTTGTTTCTCCTTCTTGGTTTTTATAGGCCTGTGGCTCCCCCCCACCCCGTACCCCTTCATTGAGTCATAAGCATCACAATGTAACTTCCTAAGGTACCTTTAATAACAGAAGACTATTTTTGCCCCCAAGGTAGCCTCTGGAGCTCCTAGTAAAATTAAAGCATTGCCAGAAACAATCTGTTTGACGACTGGATGTGCAGATTTTAATTATAGTTCTAATCTATCTCTAAAAGTTTTAATATGAAATTGCTTTTGTTTTGCTCTATTTTATTTAAATTTTCTTATTTACTTTGAAGATTTTATCAATGTATTCATTTATCATATATTCCATCCAAGCTATACAATCGATATGCTTTAGTTTGTTTTAAAAGAACACTAGGTTGTGAGTCACAAGACCTGAATTCCACTCATGGTTGCTCTGCTAGCTGGTTGTATGGCTTTGGACAAGTCCTGGCCTTAGTTTCTTGGTCTGTTGAATGGGGGTGGGTGGGTGGGAGGAGAATCCTCTAAATTCCTTCGTGCACTAACGTTTTGAGAGTGCCCCAGGTAAGTCAGTGTCAGTCTTCTCTCAACTCATTGAATCTGGTTTCAAAACATGTCCACTTTATATGAGCTGCTAATTTTCCCCCAGTGTGTGGTGGTGGTAGCTTTGGAGTTTACCATGTCTGAGAAATACACCCTGAGTTCTACTTAGGGGTCAGGGGTCCTTTCCCTAAGTAGTCGTCTTCTGGGTTCTCCAAGACATTGTCACATGTGGTGCAGAGTCCACGACCTTTTCCTGGTCAGCACAAAGCTTCAGGTGTGGGTCAGAATGCACTAGAGTAGCCTGGGAGTGAGGACAAGGAGCCCTGGGGCCATCCTCAGTGTAGCCCTTTGAGAACCTCTTTGAACCTCTTGCAGGGCAAGGGGAACAAACTTTTCGGACCCAGTGTTTGTGTATTGTGAGCTGTGGCCCACCTTGACCTTCTTCAGAGGTATCGCTTCACCAAATGCCTGGGTTGTCCTTGCCACAATCTTGTCTTGTTGACTTCTACACGAGCACTTGGGCCTAACAAATCTATTTCCCAACTCTTGGTCCCCCAAGTTGGGTGCAGTTGACATGGGAACCACAAACTTTCTCAAAGAGTAGAGAAAATTCCTACATGCAGTCACCAGCCTGGCGTTTGTATATCTTGTTCTCTTGTGAAAGTTTATTTTGATATCTAAGGCTGACAGATGGATAGTGAGCAAAGGAGAAGTGTAAAGGTAGAAAGCTGAACAGAAATTCAGGTTTTGGGGACAAGTCAACTAACTAGTTATTGCTAAACAGTGGCCTCCAGAATTTGGAAGTGTGTGTACCCCAGTTGTGAGCAAGATGGTTTTATTGAATTTGAGTTTGGGTAGAAAGATAATATAATTTATATTAAAAAAATAAAACACCCCTTTAAAGCTTTTATTTTTGTGTATTTTTAATGCACATTGTGTAGTATGACATAACCCTTTTGGGGATACTTTCCACTTTTTACCACCTGGCCCAGCCACCACCTGGATTATTGTGGCAGCCTTCTAACTGTTCCCCCACACCCAGCCTTGTTCCCTTTACTCTACTTTCAACTTGGCCATCAAAGTAATGTAGCTCATTTTTCTGCTCTAAACTCTCCAATCTCACACAGAGTAAAAGTGAAGTCATTATAGCAACTCTACCAAGCCACACTCTCCTTTCTGGTCCCCCTCCCCCCCACCCAGCTCCATCCTTATCTCCTCTTGTTCTCTTCCTGGAGAACCAGCCTCACTGGCCTCAGAGATCACACCAGTTGTGCAACTGCCCCAGGAGCCCCCTGTTCCCAGCATCCTCCTCAGATATGTGCATGACTCACCGTCACATCCTTTAGGATTTTACTCAAATGTTACTTTTCCAGTGAGGCCTGTTCTGACTATTGTATTTAAAATATCTATCCCCTCCCACATTACCTGCTCCCCTTCCTTGTTTTATTTTTCTCCATAGTACATATCCCCATCATACTATATATTTTACCTTTTTTCTTGTTGTTAAATGAAAACTATGTGTGGAGGGATACAATCAACAATTTTGTCAGGTTGTTTTGTTCATTGTTGTGTCTTAACACAACAGTACTTAAATCAGTGCAAGGTACATAGTAAGTGCTCAGTAGATATTTGTTAAATGAATGGAATAGATATGTATGTATTTATGAGTGTGTAATGTTTAAACGTTTTTGTTTTTTTTTTTTTATTTGTCTGGAGCCCTTAAACAAAAAAATTGGAAAATACTCTGCAAACTGCTTCCACTGGTATCCTGGAATATTGGATTTCCATTCAAACAAAATGTATGCCCCATTAAAGATAAAAGATTATATGTTGTCATCTTTTCTACTTATGGATTTCCTCTTTTAAAATTGGGTTTTAGGTGGTAGGGATAGTGAGTAGGTATAGTTAGTTTAACAGAGGAAGTTTCAGGGCGGTGCTTGTGGAAGGGAAATTTTGACCCTAAATATTATGGAAGGGCTATTCACACAATGGCAAAGTGAATCTCTTGTGTACTCAGTGAGTGTTTAATGAGCTCAATCCACATGACCATCTCTGCAGGGGTCCTCTGTGCCCTCCCTCCCTTTCCAGAAAGGATAAGAACAGGTAAGAACAGGTACAGTAAAGCAGAGCCCGTACAAAGAGGATTGGAAACAAGGAGACAAAAAACAATAATCAAACTCTACGTGATTTAGTCATAATAACTTCCTATGGGATAGTGGCCATTGTTGTCCCATTTTACAGATGAGGAAATAAGAACTGAGAGATTAAGTAATTTATTCAGGGTCACATGCCTCTGGCGTTTACATCTGGGCAAGTTTGACTCCAAGGAGCACATTCTTAGCTAGTGTGCTTCTGCTCTGAGATAATCTGCATAGTTTCATAAGAGGCCCTTTTCCTCATGGAGCCTACAGTTTTGTTTGAGAGATGATACTGATGATATAGCATGCCTTGTCATGTCATCAGTCATGAAGGCTCTCAGTTAATATTTAGTGAATACATGTGGCATATCAATCAGTCGTCAAGTCAAATATGGCACAGGTTAGACTCAGGAGTCCAGAGATGGGTGGGGTCATTAAGAAAGGCTTCAGTTGATCACTGGTCTGAGTCCAGTCGATCCTTGAGGAAGGGAGAAGTTTAGGCAGCAGATGGGTGTGGAAGTCAAGCCAGGTGAGTGACCCTTCTGGTATTGTTGGGTAACCTGGGAACTGTGAATTTACTGAAGCATAGCATTCACGTTAGGTAGGCAGAAGAGGTAAGGACGGAAATATCCGGCATCAGATCTTGGTAGGAGAGGTGTTTGTATAGTAACAAATCTGTCTCACTTGGGTTCTTCTGGTAGATAGTACATGTCCTCTCCTGGAGATGTGAAGTAATGGTTTGTGCCTGGGCATTGTTTCCACTTGCAGCATAGGCATAGTCTTTAAAAAATTAATTTGTACCTTATGCTGTTCCAAAAAGTACTGAAGCATTCGGTAAGGTGTTTTCTTGAGTCCCCTGCCTCCATTATACCTCACCTGATTGGATAGATCGTTGCATAAATTACTTGTCACAGCATCATTTTGTGGACAAATACGTATGTGTCCTGGAGTAACGTGGACTTCACTGAAAGAACAGGGATGGTTTTCATGGTGAAGGACATTGAAGGGCTGGTGTAGCAGGTCTGGAGAAGCCTGGTTTTAACTTTATAAAAATTCTTTTAAAAAATTACAAAATACAGAGTACAGGAAACCTACAGGAAAAAATAAATCTTATCTTTAAAAAATCAGTTGAAAAAAAAGATGGAGGGGAAATATATAAATTAAAAGAGAACTAAGACATATATAAATTAATTGTAGTGAATAGATTTGAATTCTGATTCAAACTTAAAACTTGTATGAGACAATTGGGGGCATTTGAAAGACTGTATTTGATAATTTAAAGTGTGAACATGTTCTTGTGGTTATATTTGAAAAGAGAGTCTTATCTTAAAAAACAAGAAACAAAACCACAGAACCTTAGTGTTAGCCCAGGGCACTTAAATATTTAAATGACTCACTCTTTTTGGAAGCTATTTCTCTCTCTTAAAAAATGTTTTCCTGCTCCCTTTCTGCCCCCTTTAAGCCTCACACTCTCTAGAAAGTCTTCGGTAAGATTAGAATCCTTTGTTACTGTTTGCCAAAAAAAAGCACACAGTTCTAGTTTTGTTTCTCCAGAGAAATAAGCTTGTGAGTTAGTTGTGAGGGCCACATATCGGTTGACCTAGCTTAAATATCCCTCATAAACTAAGTAAGATAAATAATTTGATCATCTAACTGAAAATCACATTTTGTGTGCTTTTAGGAAGACCTGGATTTGGTTTGTTCTTATTTTAGAATAAAATATTTGTAGGGTAACTTAGATAATTGTAGTTGCCAAGGCTCTCAAGCTTATTTACATTAACTTTTAAACTGTGTTTCTATTTAGCTATGTACTTTTTAAAGATAACGAGCAGTTAGTTACAGGTTTCAATTTTAATGACGCTCATTGCTACAGCTCTTTTCTTACCTCATCAGGAAGTGGGTTTCGGTGGTTGCCATCAATGAATTCAGCGTTGCTTTGGGCGTGCTGAAATATCTTAGTTTAGTCCTACAAGTGTGACAATCTTTCCATATCCTTCTTAATGGAGTCCAGATTTAAGAATAGACTGCAAGCTTGAGAAATGTCCAGCTGCAACTTGAGCCGATGATATTGTCATGAGTAATTTAGAAGCCAAGTAACTAGAGTTGTAGGTACTTTGGAACCTCAGTCTAATAATTTCTTAGGGCTCATGAGACAAGTGCAACATTTGGTTGTTAATGCTCCTTTTCTTAGCAGCCAAGAAGAAATACTCTCTTTTGAGGAGTGCTGTTCTTTAGCAAAGAGTATTATATTAAGGTTTCAGGGTACCGTAATTACTGTATTTATAATGGCTTAAAATATTGCGGCATCTCTCTGAGCAATTTCCACAAATAATATGTGGGGCTAGCTTAGCCAAGTGAATACTGAACTCAGTGTCCAGAGACTGGACTATAGGCACAGCTCTGCTCCTCACCAGCTGTGCCAGCCTTTCTGTGACTCAGCTTTCCTCGACTGTAAAATGTGTGTAATAATACTTACTCTATGGGGAAACTGTGACAACCAAGTGAGAAAACTCTTGGTATAGCAAGTGGCACATGGTAGGTACTCAGTAAATAGCAGTCTTTGAACCTCTTTGGCTTGTTCCTCATTTGTCAAGTTAAAGTGTTAGACTAGTTGTTTAGGGTCAATTTCAGCTCTATGAGAATGTAATTTTGGTTATTTTTTATTTTTAAAATGTATGGCCTTTTATCTGGTCTCCTTTCTCTCTAACCTAAACAACATTGGTAGAAAGTATTTCTGATAGTTTCATTTTTGTATGAAATCTCTATACCTAGGTTTGAAATGTAGCATTTTTGGTTTCTAAATTTTAGGAAGTACATTTTTTCTTTCATTTTTGATTTAATAAACCAAACAACTTAGTTTATTTGACTGAAGAATCTTATATTTAGTTAGATCTTTGTGGGTAAATGTGTGTTACAAGAATTCTGCGTTTGCAGTCATTCCTGATTTAAATTGTCAAGAAATAACATTGAAAATTACTTAGAAGAACGAAACTGTTTTCTTCACAGAAGTGTAAAATCGTGTCGTTTTGAGGAAGTGTATAAAAACAAAATAGTTGATAGAGCAGTCTTTGTAAAAGATCATCAGGGCAGAATTTCTGGAAAACATTGATGTAAAATTTCAAGTTGTGGGTGAATACTTAAGAGTGGAGATAAATAATTTTCTCCAAAAAAAAAAAAATGCAACTTAAAAAAAAATCAGTTGAAGGGTAAAGTCACTATAAAAAATCACTTTAGCTTGAAGCTTTTTTTCTTTTAGAAATACAAAATGCTATTAAAGAGGGGGCAAGTTAAACGTTATTGGGTGCAAGTATGTGTTTTAATTCTAAAAATGTGTTTCAGTTTGAGGTTATCCCCAGTTAAGGTGTTGGGCAGAAAAAAGAATCACAGGAAATGAAAATGAGAATTGGTACCAAAAAACAAAAACAAAATGGTGTAATAAAGAAAGAAAAGCAGAAGGAGAAAAAACATTTTAAAAAGAAGGAAGGATCTAGAAATGGGAAGGAGATCAATCATGTTAGGTTCTGAGGTATTAGAGATGTTCTTGAACTTTGAGCTAAATTGCTCATCACCTGCGTACCTCTGCTCTTTGAAGTGATTTTTAATATTGTTCACTGCTCTTCAGCCACACCGACACTTACTCGTTGGAGTTCTCAGTCTGGCATAACCGAAGTGAAGGTTGTTATGTAAGCTGCAGAAGAACTGATCAGAGCCTTGTCGCTCAGAAAGCTGGCCGGCATCAGGCTGATGGGTTTTCTGGCCCATCCAAAGGCTCCTCATGCTGGTGTAGAACCTTCTGAATCAATGTAGTGACCAGTAAATAATACGTAATTTAATACAGAAGGAAGGTAGGTTTGGGGGTCCTTATGAATAGTCAGAAGGTGCCTGTGACATTTCTGCTTTTGGCACCCCACCACCTGTCCTTGTGAATTGAACTCAAGAAGACATCTCTTTAACATTGCTTTCCAGTGAGCCTTTTTCGGATATCTATTAGTAGGTTTTTTTTTAACCCCATTTCTGCCATGAATAGGCTATGAGACTCTGGCTCATCATTGCATCTCTCTGGGCCTAGTTTCCTCTCAGATGCAGATGTTGGCTTAGAAGATCTTGCAACTGCTCCAGTTTTCCATGTCTCTGGCCTGAGATTGGCAAACTATTGTCCGCAGGCCAGATCTGGCCCTTCTCCTATTTTTATATGGTCTGTGAGCTGGGAATCGTTTTTACATTTTTAAATGGTTGAAAAAAATCAAAATAATATTTTGTGATGTGAAAATTATATGGGGTGGGCCACAGGGCTCAGTCGCCTGCCGTGCCAGAGACCCGGGTTTGATTCCCGGTGCCTGCCCATGAGAAAAAAAAAAAAATTAGACTCAAATTTCGGTGCCAGAGACCTGGGTTTGATTCCCGGTGCCTGCCCATGAGAAAAAAAAAAAAATTAGACTAAAATTTCGGTGTCCATAAATAAAGTTGTATTGAGAACAAATACTGCCCGTGGCTGCTGTGGTGCTACGAAGGCAGAGTTGAGTAGTTGGGGCATAGCCCATTTGGCTGACAAAGCCAAAAATATTTATGAACTGGCTCTTTACAGGAAACGTTTGCCAACCCTGCTTTAATCCAAGGACAAACTTGGGACCATACTCTTCAGAAATTGAGTGCTACACTCATATAGTCTTAGTTTTACTTAGGCTGCTCTTAGATCTAGATTTTAATTAGATTGAGATGGGAATTCTGCTTTTATTAGTTTTTCCAGGAGAAAGTAGAAGCTTAGTTAGCTTTCTTGGTATGCTTTTAATTAAAAAAAAAAAATCCTCTTTAAATACTATGGTTTGTTTGTACTCAGACTTCTTTCTCCCTTTAGGAATCACTGTGGAGAAGGAAGGCATATGTTTATATTTTTAAACCATTTGCCTTTTAAACTCCAGATGTGGATTTTTAAACTCCAGATGTGGATTCAGAAAGAGTGAAAATGTATTTGATGCCCTCAAAGAGCCCATATGGGGAATGAAAGCTTTATCTTTATATTTGAGAGTGAAATAGAAATCTTAATATTTTTATTTCCCGTTGTGTGCTAAAAATACTATTCTTTAGCTTCTTTGAGTAGAAACTCAAGATTAATAAGGGAATAGAAACGGCTTTAATTTTACGGAAGCGAACTTTAAAAAAACACATTTTCAAGGTGCAGTTGAGTATTACAAATGGAAACTGTAAGATTAAAAAATAAATATTAACAGTGTCTGCCTATGTAATGTTTCCTATTATTCTGGAGGTTTCTCTCTGAAGCTAAATCTGCTCATTTCTGTGTGTTATGCGTTTTAGTGAGTATTTGTGAGTGGTTTCCAGTGTTCATTTAATTATAATTAGAAAGAGAATCTACTTTCTGCTCTTGTGCTTCCAGATTTATTTGAGTTATTATAAACCTCTGTCTAGCCCTGGAGTTTCTTTTGATCTTGAAAGAAGATGGGCACTTTGAACTGTTAGTGAGGGACAAAAAGGAGGCAATCAACACATGTCATCTTTCATCTCTTCTCCAGAGAGAAAGGATTAAAACTGAAGGTTCTGTGTTGGTAAAGATTTGTAAAGAAATTCATATAACGTATAACTTTAGACAACAATGACAGTGACTCACATCTAAGCTCTTGGAGAACCTCAGACATTTTCTGTACAATATCATAAATACCTTCAGGAGACAGGAGGCAAAAAACGCTGAATCCCTGTGTTTCATAGGGAAACACTAACGCCCGTGGTTGTTACCTCATGTTCTAGTTTGCTAGCTGCCAGAATGCAACATACCAGAAATGGAATGGCTTTTAAGAAGGGGAATTTAATTTAATGAGTTGCTAGTTTACAGTTCTAAGGCCGAGAAAATGTCCCAATCAAAACAAGTCTATAGAAATGTCCAATTTAAAGCATCCAGGGAAAGATACCTTGGTTCAAGAAGGCCAA